>JADLZK010011514.1:0-53528 GCA_015847255.1 Hyparrhenia diplandra | reverse complement strand
TCCTCGAACCCTTCCCCGATCTGTGATGATGCATATGATGGAGAAAAGATATGATTCTGATTACATGAATATCGACTTGCATAAAGTAATATGTATATGATGGATGGATGCTTTATGATGCAAGCTATTAGTAAGTGGATATCTCTTCCGTAGAAACATAACTAATTCTACACAAGACACCCTAATAACCCACATCAATCAAACACCCTAACTTACTAATCAGCGAGAAAATGACAGCTTTCGACATGCTATCACTAAAGCAGTCACACAAGGAGTTCTACAACTCAAATTTAGTGAACTAGGACTCTATGGAAAGCTAATGAAATTTCCTACAAAACATTCCACATCACCCAGAACTGAATCTGAACTTAACAGCCTCGAAATTAAGGAAAACAGAGACTCTGTTTTCAACTCAAACCTAACTTACAACCTTCATAACTTGCAAACTACTCATGCAAACCTTATCAAACTTGACCAGCAGGTAAACCAAGTAATTATCTATCAAATAAATCTACTGTACAAGCCAAAGGATGAATTAAAGCACATAAAATGATAGGCCCTATCAAACACTACACATACACACTATGAATATATAAAAATGCTAGGAACAAAGAAAATGTCAAAACTGCTAAAATTTGACCAAACCAAGCTCACTAACTGATCCTATTCATGCTAGGAACACACATAATAAAAATACCATCACATATTACCTTCATATAAACATGTATTTCTAGCCTATTTTCCATACACCACAAATATGATAAATACATAACTACTTGAAAAATCTACAAAAATTACGAGCATAGTCTTTGGAATATAACACTACCATAAAAATTTCATTGCAAGATCATGCATATATAGTCCTACACAAAAATGACAAGTTGACACCAAACCTATGCATGAAAATACTTTTATACTATGAAAAGTGTCAGGACAACAGATTTTTCTGAGTATGAATAGCTTCTAAAACCTATCAAACACAAGCACACAAGTCTCACATGCAAAATCCTAATATTTATTTTTCTCACAATTTCTAAAGATCACATGGCAAATAGCACATAAATAGAAAATCACATTTCTTCTCTGAACATATACTATGCATGATATTTTTCACGGACTCTACTCACAAAAACAAGCATAGTTTGTATGCAGGGAAGCATATTTTTATCTTGCACCAATTAAAAGATATGATTTTCCTCAATTTCCATGCATTTCTAGCCATAATTAAAACTCTATATAAAAGTTATCAAAAATAGGGTTTCATAATTTTATACTGTAGCCTATCATCTAACAAGCATGAAAAATTTGTTTCACTCAAAAAGGACTCAAAATGACCAAGTTATGAATTTTCTAAGCTTTGCATTCAAAACTAGAAAAGCGAAAAAAAAAAAAAAAAGAAATGGGGCGGGGCCCATGCGATGGCTCAAAAGCGAGAAGCGGCCTTGCGGCGGTCGGCGGTGGATTTTTAAGCGTGATGACCAAGCGAGGGCAACCGGCTACTCTAATCGGCGCCACTTTCGGCCAGAGACAAACCACGATGGTGCCCTTGGTTAGACTTCGAAACCACGAAACCGAAAAAGGCGGCGGCGTCGCGGCGGCTCCGCGGCGATGCGGCCACTCCGTTGCTCAAGCGAGCCACCTAACCTACGTTCTCGACCCTGTGAACTCCAAGCGACATGCAAGGTGGTTCTAGGCCCCTAGCGGTACAGCGGCGGCGACAAAGGCGGACTCGGCCTTGCGGCGGCGCTCACGGGCAGCTTACGTCGGCGGCGTGTCCCGGCGAAATGGCGGCGGATCCACTCATCCAGCTAGCTCACAAGCTCCAAGCACCCTAAAGGCGACTCTAAAACCACGAAAACCGAATCAAACTTCGATCCATGAGCTTGGGCGGCGGTTTGCCCCAGCGGCCGGCCATGGCGGGCTTCGCCGGCGGCGTTCGGGAAGAGAGGAAATGGGGTCCTCACCGTAGTTTTACCTCGATTCGTCGATGGCTTTGCGTAGCACACGATGGGGCGGAGCTAAGGACCTACGATTTAGGTCGCGGTTTGAAAGCGGCGGCGGCGGCGATGGACGCCGCCCGCGGAGCTTCATGGTGGCGGCAATGGCGTCTTGGCCCGCGCGTTAGCGGCTCACAGGCGGTGGCATCCTTGGCGGAATGGGGCTAGGGTTAGGGCAACCGTTGCCCGTCCTTTATATCTTGTAGCGCGACCCAGTACCGCCCCATCCGGGCCGTACATCAGCGTCTGGCGCTCGCGGCACCGTCGCCGGCGTATTGTCGGCGGCCAGCGAGCGATAGGTCCCCCTACTCTGTTTTTCTGAGTCAGCCCCGGTTTTTTTGGCCTGTGCATCGAGATTCGTGCGGAATTTGGAAAAAGTCAAAACATCAACTTTGTAGAAATTTCATAAGCTACAAAACACTCAATATGAACTTTTCTAATTCGGCCTAGATTTGGAGATAAAAATTAAAAACAGCAAGGTCAACTCAAACCATTCAAAACAGAGTTTGAATTCAACTCAAATTTGACCCAAACTGTTGGGCACTATTTGAACCATTTCCAAACCTTTTCACAAGAAACTCATAAAAAGATAATTTGTTCTACATAAAAAGTACTACATTTCATCTATAGAAACTTTTTTTTGCTAGAAACACTTCTATCAAGCACTTTTGAAAGGAGTTTCAAAATGACTCAAGAGGTTTGACCTCTAGGGCAGATTTAAAATAAAATTTCTAAATTGAAACTCAAGCTCAAACATGGTCCTAAATTATGTCAAAAATATATCTAGGCACAATCTAGGTCCAAAACATCATTATAGCTATGATTCTATAGTAGCTAGGTCAAGCAAGCATGAAATGAGAGTAAATTAAAGTGAATGTCACTAGCAACATGCTTATGCATGAAATGATGATCCGCGATATGCAAATGCTCATGCTTTCAAGATGCTTAACACCTAGGGTGTTACGGGGGCGAGGATCGCAAGATCTCGCCCGTAATGTCTGACCGTCAAAAGACTTCAGCGAGGGGTCCGCAGACCGCGATATGGCCCACCTTCTCCGGCGGGTCATAACCTTCGACCCCTTGATGACGGTGGTGTAACAACCCGTACCCGGGCGTTTCCCACTCGTCCTAGACCGGTGATGGGACGCTGCGCCGAGAAGGTCCTCATCGATGGAGGGCGCCACGAACATGCTTTTTGAACTTCGATGAAAGCTGCGGACATCACGAAGGGCGACCTCAAGCCATCGACCACCCGTTACGGGGATCTGCCGGGGAGAGTCATCCATTCCCCTCGGGGGAGGTTACGCTTCACAGCGTGCGGTTCGGCGGCTCAAAGCATCGCCATCCGGTACATGAATTTGCGTTGTGTGACTTTTGATTCGCCGTTACCCGCGCCATTATCTCCGAGGCGACCTGGACTAACCCGGGCTCATGGCGGTCCGCACTCACGGCTACCTCATCCTCAAGATCCCCACGGACAAAAATGGGTCCTCACATGCGGGGGCCAGCGTACACATGGCCTATATGCGAGAAGAGGGCCTCGACAAGTGGGAGTTCATCCTCCGGTCGATACGACGGGGAGGGAGGTCATCAGAATCGCGAAGAAGTTGAACCCCTCGACCTCGAGATGCCGAGGAGGAGCGGACGAAGAAGACCACCAAGCGTCCGGACACTAAAGACATCCGGCTAGTGGAGGCGTCGTCAAGGCGACCAAGATGGCGTCAACCTTGACCCCAAATAGGAAGATCGCGCTCGTCCGGTTCACGAGGGAGAGCGTGAAATTTCAGCGTGGAAACCCGCCCGATATGCCGGAGTACCTGAGCTGGATCGAGCACGCCCTGCGTGTCAAGCCAGCGGCCAAGCCCGTGCGCTCGAAAATCTGCCCGCTTTAATAAAGAAAAAGTCAGCCCGCAATTAAAGCGGAAGTAACTAGATTGTTAGGCTGGCGGCTTTATTAAGCGAAGTGTATCATCCGGTAGGTAGCTAACCCGGTCCTTGTAAGAAAAGAAGAATAATGAATGGAGGATGTGCGTTGATTATACCGATCTCAATAGGGCTTGCCCTAAAGACCCTTCGGTCTCAGCGTATCGACGGGTTATGGACTCCCCGCTGCGGGTTGCGAGCTACTTAGCTTCTGGATTGTTACCGGGCTATCATCCAGTTGCCCTCGCGGTTGAAGACGGGGAAAACTTCTTTCATCACTCCGTTTGGCGCCCTCTTGCTACACTACCATGTCGTTCGGGGCTCAAAGCGGCGGAGCCACCACCGGCCCGGGCTATCGAGGGTTGCTTGGGGAACCTTATCCCGACCTCGCTTTCGGGCTTACGTTGGCGGCGTCGTGGTGAAGACCGGCGCGCCCTTTCCCTAATCGGCGATCTCACAAGGGTGTTAAGCCAAGCTAAGCAGTACCAATGGAAACTTAACCGGGGAAAGTGTGTTTTTTGGCGTCCGTCCGGTAACTTGCTTCGGCAACATTGTTAGCGAGCATGGCATTGAGCCAAACCCGGGGAAAAAATCAGCGCCATCATGCGGATGAAACCGCCCCAAAGCGTCAAAGATGTCGAGAAATTGGCCCGGATGCATGGCGACACCAGCACGTTTTCGTTGCGGCTCGGCGAAAATTTACCCGTTCTTCAAACTCCCGCCCGCGGGGAGAAGCTTTTAGGTGGATGGACTTGAGGCTCAAAAGGCCTTCAACGGCTTCAAGAAGTTTCTCACCACACCTCGGTGTTGGTGGCCCCCCAAAACGGCAGGAGGCGATCTTTGCTCTACATCATAGCGACCAACGGGTGGTTGAAATGCGCCTTAGTTGTCGGCGGAGGAAGGGCATGTGTACCCGTCCGGCGGTCTGCCGTGGCCGAGGTACTAAATGACTCTAAACAAAGGTACCTACGTATACAAAAATTGCTCTACGGGATTCTCATCATGTCCATAAGGCTGCGTCACTATTTAGACCTTCACCCGATCAACGTGGTGTCCGGACTACCCGATAGGCGGCGTCTGCGGAATAAGGATGCCAATGGTGGTTTATATCTGAAGTGGGCGTCGAGCTCGGCCTGTTTACTATCGAGTACAAACGAGTACAATCAAATTCGCCAAGCATTGGCGATTTAGTCTGCGAGTGGGCCGGATCTGGGGACTCCCCCTCGAAGACACCGGTGAGGCGGCCCGGGCGATGTGCCGATGGTTACATCTCAACATCGATGGGCGGGGCGGTGTCTACATCATATCACCGTCAGGATCGCGCTACGGTATGTTCTGGCGGATCCACTTCCGGCGTCTAACAATGCCGGCCCGAATATGAGGCTGCCCTTCCGCGACCTCCGTATCGCCGTCGACTTGGGATTACATGTATGCCGGTATTCGGGGACTTCGGCGTTGGTAATCAAGCAAGTCAATAAAGATTGGGATTGCAAGAGTGAGAAGATGGATGCATATGTGGCCGCTATAAGAAAGTTGGAAGGCAAGTTCTCACGGGCTCGATTTTTGATCATGTGATTCGGGATTACAACCAAGCCGCCCGATGAACTTTCCAAGCTCGATTCTTCGGGCAAAGATCTGCGGCCGGCGTCTTACGTCGAAGATCTATGGAAACCGACAATCGGTGATCTGCGTCGGGGACTCCCGCAGAACCGGCCGACCACATCGTTGCCCGCGTTATCAATACCGTCGGCGAGGGGCTGGCGGGTCCCAGATAATCAAATATCTGCGGGGAAGCTCTCGTCCCGAGGATCGTCACGCAGGCGAGGGCGTCTCATCCGGCGAAGCAAAAATTATGTCCTGGTCGGCGATTTCCTTATCGCGGGAAGAGTATAGGAGGCCGGGTCTGCTGAGTGCATCTCAGGAAGATGGTATAAAATTTTGCTTCGGCGAAATCCATGGCGGGATTTGCGGCAATCATCTTTACCTCGCACTTTGGTCGACAAGGCTTTCCGTGCAGGATTTTTATTGGCCACGTGGCCGGCGATCGCAGAGAACACTGATGCGGCATTGCCGCGGCTATCAATTCTTACGCCAAAGCGGGCCTTGCGTGCGGCGCATGAGCTTTTCGTGCATGGCCTTTCGTCTTTGGGGACTTGGCCATCGGGCCTTTCAAGCAACACGAAGGTGGCTTCAAGTGGATCTTCGTCATGGTCGACAAGTTCTCCAAGTGGATTGAATACCTCCGGTGCGGCGCCAACGGCCTAAGGCCGTTGAGATGTTAGATGAGGTGGTCCATCGCGCGGCATCCCAAACTCCATCATCCACCGGATCTTGGCGAACATTTCTTTGGCGGTCACTATTGGGATTATTGCGAAGATAAGGGCATCGGGTGAAATATGTAATGCATGCGCCCACCCTGGCGCCAGCGGGCGCGGGCGAGCGAGCAAATGGCATGATATTAGAGCGCTGCGGGCGACTCTTCCGACCAGATGGGAAATACCACGGTGCGGCTTCAGGAGGCACTTTTTGCCGTTGTGCGGGGACTTGAACCTAGCCTAGCCGCGATGCTGGTGTTTCCCATACTTCATGATTTTTGGCTCGAAGCAATCCTCGGCCGACATAAGCCTTTTCGTTCTCCCGAATCGAAATTATAATGAAGAAACTTGAGCGCTACTCGAGAAGATGAGCTCGTCGCGCTCGAGGAAACCAGCTTGCAATCTTTGCCGCGGGCGGCTAAATACCTCGAGGGCGTTCAGAAGATATTACAATCGCAGCAATATGCGTGGGAGAGCTGCGGTTGGCGACTGGTCGCCGAAGGAAGTAGAAGAGTGTTCACAAAATTTTGTGATCTCATTGGGAAGGCCCCTTCAAAGTTAAAGAGGTTACCGGCCGGTAGCGTCGTGGATTGGCGACCATGGAGGATGTCGACATCCCCCAACTCTTGGAACATCGAGCACTGCGGCGATTTTTCCGTAACTTCGGGGGACTCGTAGGCCAGCTTGTATCATTTTTGCCTTACATTGTCGCCGCGGTTTAATAAAGTTTATTTGAGTGCGTTGACATGGTTATATTTTTCTTTTCGACCGTAACAATTTATTTCCATGCTCGACCACACTCCAAAGTCAACTGGACCCCTAAATTAGTCTCTACGTACTTGGTCGTTTCACGGTATGTGTGGCCCGGTGTACTCCCCGCATAGGCCCGGCGGCCGGATGACTCCTTAAGCGTGGTCGAACAGCCCAATAGCTTGCTTGAGCATCGTGTCTCCTTGCGGCGGCTCTACGTGGCGTTAAGGCTAGGGCCGGGCGTCTATCATAAAGTGACCCCTTTTTAGTCCTACGGTCTACACTTCATCATCGACCAAAATCGTATGCATGCTAAAATGATTGTGAGATAAAACAAAGTACTAGCTATTAATGCCACCCACATCCGGAGGCGTGGCTCGGCTAAAATCTCAAAGGGTTTTTCTTGTTTTTACTCTATCTGTTTCTTTGCCACGGCCAAAAGAAGCACAATATTATGCACAGGGCAACTTCACCCCGGGACTTTACCTTCAGCGGCTCCACGGGTGGGTTCATCTTGTCGGCGAGTGTCATCACCACCTCATCGGCTTCTTGGCGAGTCAGGCCCGGCGGCCTCGATAGTCAGTCGCGTGGCCTAAGCGGGCCAGCGGTGCGCACCTCGGGATAGTGGGAGCGCGCCACCGCGGGCGTGTCCGGCGTGTCACGAGTAGCTGGCGAGTGAACTCCATGAAGTTTGCCGAACGCCCGTGCTCCATTTGCTCCACATTTTTGCTTGGCGTCGATCGGCGGTGCTTCCTCGGTTGGCCCGCCAACGCGCCCAGCCATGAATGGCATCAAGGATTGGCCAGGCGCCCGAGGACTTTGCGTCACGACCCTTCCCGCGAGCCGCGATCGACCTCGGATCCGCGAATCACGAGTAGCGGAGGCCGCCGCGCCAAAGTGACAATCCATGCGGTAAAGGTCGGCAAACTCCGATTCATATAATTTTTCGGCGGTAATTGTTACCGACAAGCGGACATACCATCCGCGATCGACGCGGTGTTCTGAAGCTCCTCGCGCGGCTGATCCGTCGGCTGGTTCACCATCTGAAACCCATTTGTGGGGTCTCGACGGGCGCTTCATACTACGCAGGTAGGTATTATACCATAGGCACATTAATTATTTTTACTAACACTTCTTGTGAGGTATCTTGGATCAATTATTAGAGTTCATCATACATACCAAGTACTTGGAGTGCGGGCATGCGTGGGCGTGTCGGCTGCTCTGGCGATGAGCTGGAAACCGCGGCTCCTCCTCAAGGCGCTTGCGGTCGGCGGACAGACTGACTAGCGCTCGCTACCCGAGGGCCTTACCTTCCGCGGCAACGGCTGACTTCACGATCGGAGCGGGTTCGCGATCTCTGGGACTTCACGGCTCCACGGCCGATTGCCGCCCTTTCTGTTGCAAGGCGTGGCGGCAGCGTCGCCGTTACCCGGCCCGGTCCCTCTCGGCTCTGGCACCGCGGCTCGCCGGCAAGCCGGTGGCGTTCACGGGAGAGCTCATCCGGCGCTGTCACGGCCTCAAGAAGGCCTGGCACTCCTCCGGCTCTTGGCGTGAAGCGGCGGATTTCTTAGATTCGGATATGCTATACAATGACATTATCAATCCGCAGGGATGTGTATGGCGAAAATCACAATGCAAAAGCAGGGGTGGCACGCATACTTCGCGGCCCGGTAGCTCCCTCTCCCACTTGGCGAGCTATCTTGGCGTTGGCACGTCCTCCTCTTCAACGTCGGGCCGGCCTTGCTCCACAGGGAACCGGGTCCTCGGCGACCTCGTACCATCCAAGATCAACCTCCTCCATCTCACGGTCCTCGCCCCCTCGATTTGGATGTAGTCGGGGGACTCGGGCGGTGTGAGGGCGACCGCCTCCGGTCTTAAAGCGGCCGCCCATTTGTGGCGCGTCGCCCGGCCCGGCTCTTCTTTGCCGGCTACCCCTTGTGGTGCTACGGGCGATGGAAGCGTCTTTGGCGGCGCTGCACTTCCGGTACACCATGAAATTTGTGCCGGTGCGGCCCGAGCTCGCCCTAGCGGTAGGTTATCGGCGGCGACGTGCGGTTGTGTTGGCTGACAGCGGGTCCCCTATATCAAATGGCGTCATTCACATGTTCTCATGCGGGCAATGTGACCAATCCGCGATCGGCCGATAAGTATGCTTACATTGGCGAGGAAGCGCAGACCGTGAATCACGGCCTCCCGAGCTGCCACCACTGCGGCCTCCTCCACTCCGTGGCGCCCGTCATGTCCCTTTGTGTGGGCGGTTACACTTGGTGGACTAGTTGGTGCACTTGGCGTGCTCTCTCCTTGAGAATCTTGCACATAACATAGCGCCAATCGGTCTACCTAGCTTTACTCGGGGACTCGGAGCGTTTGAAGCATACCTGGCTGCGGTCGACTCAACAAAGGCTTCAAGATCTTCATCAGCAAAGAAAGTCATCTTCAGGTGGGCAAGCTTCAACCGTGGCGACGAGGCGGCGCATAGCCGTCACCTTCCTCGAGGGGAAGCGCCCGGTGCGATGGTTTCTCCAGCGAGGCGCTTGCCGTGGCGAACACCCTCTGCCTACGCGTAGCCGGGCACTTCGGTGCTTGCGGGTGCGGCGGCGGCGGCGATCGAAAGCGTGAGCGCGAGCGGCGGCGGCCTCCTCGGGTGGCGGTGAAGTACGGTACTGGCGTCATCCGTGGATCTGCAAATATCATCGGTAAAGATAATTGCAATCAATAAACAGCAGCGCATCAATCCAATCGGACTACACTTACCGGTGGCGGGTTCGGCGAGAATGTAGGCACGCCGCAGCGGATCGTGAGCGTCATTTGTCGGCCGATATTTTGGCTACCCGCTCACGGACTTGACCGGCGGCGAAACTCCGCCGACTGCGGGTGGGATCATTCGGCCCGGTGTCTTGAAACCCCGGGTGATCCCTCCCGCGCGAGTGGTTTGGATCCGGCACTCCACGAACGTGGGGAAGGTGATGCCGTCCACATGAAGGTCTTCGATCATGGCGGGCTCTCCATACGCGTGGCATGTCGGTAGCCGCGGGCTCCTGGTTCGGCTCGCTTGTCTCACGGTACGGGTGGGATCGGTGGGATGGGCACCTCGACTAGGGCAGGTAGAACCACCGCGTGTACCCGGCGAGCCACGTTCGATGGCGGCGGTGTGGAAGGAAACCGACTTGCTTCGGTTGCCCGGAGCTTCACAAACACGCCCACCGGCCACCGCGGGCCGAATCCCCCTTCAACCCAACATAGAAGAAATCGTCCACAGGACTAAGGTTGGGCGGGGATGCGAGCAACACTCACAAAGCGTTATGAAGATGGCGATGTCGAGGATGGCTTTCGGCGGTGGCGAGTTGGGCTCGTGCGGCATCGGGGAGCTCTAGTAGGGCAGGTGCGCCGGCATCCCAAATCCTGCGCCGGTGGCTCTCAAACACCACTACCTCATCGGTTTGAGGCATGGGGTATGGCTCCGCCTCCGGCACTCTCCAACCAGGCGATGACCCTCTCCGGCAATACGGGCGTCCACCGGCTCCCTCCGGCTCCCTCGGTCCCCTGGGCGAGACACCGGCCCTCCCAATCCATCCGGATTACGGATCTGCCGTCGCGGCGGCACGGGCTCTCCATCCGTCCAGCGGCGGCGCGCCTCCCGCGACCAACCCGGCGGCTCGCCCGCGCCCTCCAGCGGCACCTCGCTCACGACCACCACGCGCCCTCGGCGTGCCCGCGTCGATCCATCTCTCCCCAAATTGACTCTACATTTCAGAAGATGAGCGATTGTCGGCAAACTCAAAACGACCCAAATCAAATCCAAATCGACTACATTGGGGAGTCAAGTAATGGCAAATCCATAGATCTATGAGGTACCACCTCTCGAGATCGGTGGCGGCGCGATTGAAGATCGCGGCCGGTGCGGTCGCAAACCCTGCCCGGTGCTCCCGCGTAGCGGGGAAGAAGAAGAAGGGGCTCGAGGCGACGAGGGCACAGAGGCGGATGGGAGCGAGGAGAAAGCGGCGCCGTGTTTATAACCCGTCACGCCCCTAGGGTTCTTTGCGCCGGGCAACCCGTGCGTGGCTAGCGAACCGTGCCCTCCCCATTTCTGGGTTGAGTGCGTGCGCGGCGGCGGCGTCGATTATATCATTGCGCTCGGTGCCCAGCGTGAGTTGAGGCATTACCCGCGCGTCCTATCCCCTCGATTCTCGCTCGGTTTGTTCCCCTACACAATGCAGGATATTAGTTGGCGGTCGTTGCCTTCAGTTTTTGGGGCGGGAAGCGGCCCAATCTTCGGCGAAGATTCATCGATATCACGGGGTCTCTGATTCTCGATCAACTTTTCCTTAAACCCGGGCTGTGAGATTTGTTACCATTATGGTATGTCGGGATATTCTCTAGATTGGTCTTTGTCGCTGCTTGACCCATGCATGATGCATTGGCACCCTCGTCGAGGCGGACGCATACGATGCTCGGGGGACTCCGTCACGGGCTCCATCACGGAGTTTGGTCTTGCGCCCGATTAGGTTTAAAATACTCGGGGACTTTTTGCTCACATTTTCTTATGACCCTAGCGATGCGTGATTACTCACCTACTCCTAGGCTCGGGGACTAAGTGGGCACACTTCACCTCACGGTGAATGGTGCTCATTTTCATTATTACATTTTTGAGTGTTTTCCACTATCGTGGGCACACCCGCGAGAAAGAAAAAGATTTTTTTCATTGGAGCACCCGGCATCCGGCACAGCGGACTCGTCAAGACTAGGCGGTGGGAAGCAATGGAAGGGTTCTGAGGGAACATGGGTGGCTGGTCGAGGCGTCCTAGGATAGTCGGCGTTTAACTAGTGCAGTGGAACAGGTATCAAGGCTGGTCGACAACACCTACCGATGATTGAGCGTCAAGACTCTCTCACTGCGGCATACGGCGTGCTCGGGGACTAGGCTGTGGGGGGATAAACCCCTATCCCCTCACGGGTCGCCGGGCTAGGCCTTTTGGGCGGCCTAGGATGACCAGAGGCCCGAAGCCCTTGGTGCTAGAAGGCCGCAATTATCAGAAATCACGGCCTAAACTTGGTCGCCAAGATAGTTTCCTAGTATAGCTCAATCGTAATCACTACATACTTTCCTATTGTAACGTCGGGATAGATCTTGTCGGACGGATCCGACACGTAACCTGCTCCCCCCGGACTATATAAGGTGGCGGGGATCCCCCAGGGACCGCGATATTCTCAATCAATCAATACAAACTAAGCGGGGCGTAGGTTTTTCGCCATCAAAGGCGGCGAACACAGGTAAAACCGATGTGTTTTGACCATCGCTCGTTACGCTTAACGTCTCGTTAGCCGTCTAGCGCACCTCTACCGCTCAATCTACTAGCCCGGGCATACCCACCTTAGACTATTGCCGATAAACCGGCGACAGGCATTTGATTCCACAACCCACGAAAAGTCTATCTCGATTTTATAGCGGTTGGGAAACTTCTCTTTGTTTCGAGTTATTTGAGAAATCAGCGCCCGCCGATCCCTAATGCCACATCCCGAAACATATAATAACGGTTGGGGAGCGCAAATGTAATTGATCCTACCATCATCTAACCTATCCACCTAACTTCCTATGTGTACCGTTAAATTGTCGTTCCCTTCTTGTTTTTATGCGTAGGTCGAATAAATTTTTCGATGCAATTCCAAGATTTCCTCTAAACAAGTGGTACTTTGAGGCCTATGACAAGTGATTCTTAGAAAAACTCTCTCGATAGTCTACTTGTTCTAATTTAGGTTTTTCTAGGGTGAGGCATTTGATTCCACAACCGTGAAAAACTCTAGCTTCGATTCTACAATTTGGATTGGAAACTTCTCTTTTATTTGAATTCACTTGTGAAATCAGGCGCCAGGCGATCCCTAATGCCACATCGAAACATATCTTAGCGGTTGAGGGCCAATATAATTGATCCTACCATCATCTAACCTATCCACCCCTAACTTCCTATGTACGTTAGATGCGTTCCCCTTCTTGTTTCGATGCGTAGGTCGAACCAATTTTCGATGCAATTCAAGATTTGACTCTAAACAAGTGCTATTTTTTCGGGCCTATGACAAGTGATTCTTAGAAAAACTCTCGATAGTCTACTTGTTCTAATTTAGGTTTTCGAGGGTGAGGCATTTGATTCCACAACCGTGAAAAACTCTACCTCGATTTTATAGCGGATTGGAAACTTCTCTTTGTTTTCGAGTTCGCTGAAAATCGCCGGCAATCCCTAATGCCACATCCCGAAACATATATTAACGGTTGGGGGAAGCGCAATGTAATTGATCCTACCATCATCTAACCTATCCACCATAACTTCCTATGTACCGTTAGTGCGTTCCTCTTCTTGTTTTGATGCGTAGGTCGAGACGAAGATTTTTGATGCAATTCCAAGATTTCACTCTAAACAAGTGCTATTTTAGGGCCTATGAGAAGTGATTCTTAGAAAAACTCTCGATAGTCTACGTGTTCTAATTTAGGTTTTCTAGGGTGAGGCATTTGATTCCACAACCGTGAAAAACTCTACCTTGATTTTATAGCGGGATTGGAAACTTCTCTTTGTTTCGAGTTAACGAAATCAGCGCTAGCGATCCCTAATGCCACATCCCGA
This sequence comes from Hyparrhenia diplandra, assembly GCA_015847255.1. NCBI lineage: Eukaryota > Viridiplantae > Streptophyta > Magnoliopsida > Poales > Poaceae > Hyparrhenia > Hyparrhenia diplandra. Next base: position 39,929 of record JADLZK010011514.1, on the reverse strand, counting down.
AACATATATTAACGGTTGGCGAATGCAATGTAATTGATCCTACCATCATCTAACCTATCCACCTAACTTCCTATGTACCGTTAGGTATCGTTCCCTTCTTGTTTTTAGAGCACGTAGGGTTTTGGCAATTTTTTTCATGAAATTCCAAGATTTCACTCTAAACAAGTGCTACTTTGAGGCCTATGACAAGTGATTCTTAGAAAAACTCTCTAATAGTCTACTTGTTCTAATTTAGGTTTTCTAGGGTGAGGCATTTGATTGCACAACCGTGAAAAAAGTCTACCTCGATTTTATAGCGGATTGGAAACTTCTCTTTGTTTCGAGTTCGCACTTGAAATCAACCCAAAGATCCCTAATGCCACATCGAAACATATATTAGCAGTTGGGGAGGCATAATGTAATTGATCGTTACCATCATCTAACCTATCCACCTAACTTCCTATGTACGTTCGTGCGTTCCCCTTCTTGTTTCGATGCGAAGGTCGAGAACAGATTTTTTTGATGCAATTCAAGATTTCCTCTAAACAAAGCGCTATTTTTCGGGCCTATGACAAGTGATTTTTAGAAAAACTTTCGATAGTCTACTTGTTCTAATTTAGGTTTTCTAGGGTGAGGCATTTGATTCCACAACCGTGAAAAACTCTACCTCGATTTTATAATTTGGATTGGAAACTTCTCTTTGTTTCGAGTTCGCGAAATCAGCGCCAGCCCGATCCCTAACGCCACATCCCGAAACATATATTAGCGGTTGGGAACGCAATGTAATTGATCCTACCATCATCTAACCTATCCACCCTAACTTCCTATGTACCGTTAAATTGCGTTCCCCTTCTTGTTTCGATGCGTAGGTCGAGAACGAAGATTTTCGATGCAATTCAAGATTTCATTCTAAACAAGAGCTACTTTGAGGGCTGTGACAAGTGATTCTTGGAAAAACTCTCGATAGTCTACTTGTTCTAATTTAGGTTTTCTAGGGTGAGTCATTTGATTCCACAACCATGAAAAACTACGCCTCGATTTTATAGCCGGATTGAAAACTTCTCTTTGTTTTGAGTTCGCGCTGAATCGGCGCCAACGATCCCTAATGCCACATCCGAAACATATCTTAATGTAATTGATCCTACCATTATCTAACCTATCCACCCCTAACTTCCTATGTACGGATTAAATTGCCATTCCCCTTCTGTTTTGGTCGCGTAGAATCGACATCTGAATTTTGGATGTAATTCAAGATTTCACTCTAAGCAGGTACTACTTTGAGGCCTATGACAAGCGATTCTTAGAAAAACTCTCTAATGGTCCACTTCTTCAAATTTAGGTATTCTATGGTGAGGCATTTGATTCCACAACCGCGAAAAACTCTAGCTTCGATTCTATAAGCGGATTGGAAACTTCTCTTTGTTTGAGTTATTGGCCCGAAATCGGCGCCCGGAAATCCCTAATGCCACAACCCGAAACATATATTAACGGTTGGGGAATGCAATGTAATTGATCCTACCATCATCTAACCTATCCACCCTAACTTCCTATGTACCTTTAGGTATTAAGTTCCCCTTCTTGTTTGATGCGTAGTTCGACATAGAGATTTTCGATGCAATTCCGAGATTTCACTCTAAACAAGTGCTACTTTGAAGCCTATGACAAGTGATTCTTAGAAAAACTCTCGATAGTCTACTTGTTCTAATTTAGGTTTTTCTAGGGTGAGGCATTTGATTCCACAACCGCAAAAAAGTCTACCTCGATTTTATAGCGGATTGGAAACTTCTCTTTGTTTTGAGTTCGCGTTGAAATCAGCGCCCATCGATCCCCTAATGCCACATCCGAAACATATCTTAACGGTTGGGGGAGGGCAATGTAATTGATCCTACCATCAACTAACCTATCCACCCTAACTTCTTATGTACCGTTTAGGTGCCATTCCCTTCTTGTTTTTGATGCGTAGGTCGAGACGAGAGATTTTCGATGCAATTCCAAGATTTCACTCTAAACAAGTGCTACTTTGAGGCCTATGACAAGTGATTCTTAGAAAAACTCTCTGATAGTCTACTTGTTCTAATTTAGGTTTTTTTCTAGGGTGAGGCATTTGATTCCACAACCCAGCGAAAAAGTCTACCTCGATTTTATAGCGGGATTGGAAACTTCTCTTTGTTTGAGTTAGATTGAAATCAGCGCCAGGCGATCCCTAATGCCACATTGTTGGGATCGACTTTGATTTCTAATTTTAAAACTTTTAAGCCCCGGACTTTGATATTTTCGAGGTGCATAAACTATTAGCAAGAGAAAAAGCGAGTGTGAAGACCGAAGGTGACTTAGCGAAGAAATGGCCGCGATCCAACGATAAAATGGAATTAAGAAAATCGAGATCAAAAAATTCCAGCGAAGGTGGTCGGTCGGCCCATTTGCGAGGTTAATAAGTCATCTCGAAAGAATGAAGGGCCTTGTGGAGATGAAGACCATGTATATAAGCGTCGCGAAGACAAGAGAAACATCTTCGCGAATAGTTACATCATAGAAGTTCATTTCGAGTTCTTGACATTTTTGTACAACTACGAGAAGTCGGGGCCTATAAATACCCCTTGACCTCCTTTGTAATCGCCATGTTGAATGGCCACTTTGTAAACCATTTCATCATCAATAACATATTGTGTTAAGCAATCACCCAACATCTTGGCCCCACCATTTGTGTGAGCAACGATCTATCCCGACCACCAAGAAATCATGGGAAGACCCCCAAGAACAAGTCGTCAGCAATCTTGGCCGAGGACACAACAACGGCCCGAGAATGAAGCACCAAGAACAAAGCGGAGACAACGTCTCCAAAAAGCCATTCCCCACAAGGATCAAAGCGAAGAGACAAGAAAGTTGCAACAACTAGAAGAAGAAGTGATCAAAATGAAGAAAGAACTTGATGCTTGCAAAGCTAGAACAAGAGAAAAAGACATTGAAGCAAAGAATAGAGGAAGCGAAGCAAAGCTAAAAAGACTAAGCGAAGAGCTCGGTGATCAAGATCGCGAAGTCATCATAACAAGCGAAGCCAAAACAAATCGAGCAATGAAAAGGCAATAGTCACGATTGACCCGGAATCTCCATTGTCGGTGGACTTACAAATGGCAAAATGGCCAAAAGGATTCAAATTCAACGTCATACCAACTTATGAAGGTTTAGCGGATCCAAGACAATTCTGATGAGCTTTGAAGCGGTTGTTGAATCGGGGAGGTGGAGATGACAAAACACTAGCAAAGGCACTTATCATGGCAATGAAAGGACCCGACTCAAAAGTGGTATGCTTCGCTCAAACCAAGATCCCTCAAAGTTGGGAACAACTCGAAACAACTTTGCTAGTTGATTTCCAAGGATTCCAACACACGAGCTTAACAAGTGATGATCTGTTTGATATCAAGCAATATCCAAAAGAGCCAATAATCAATACTATAAAAGATTCATCAAATGAAGACCCAAATTCTAGAAGTATCGGGGCGAAGTCGTAATCATTCTTTACAATCGGGGGCCTCGAAGTTGGACAATTGTCTTCGCATCTAAAGAGGGAAAGACCAACAAGCTGTAAACTCAATTATATGAAGAAATCAAAAATATGCAAGATCGGGGCGATGATTTCGGGAAAAGGCGAAGAAGAGAATGCACGAGAGAAATCAAGCGAAGACAAACAATCAATTCAAGCCACAAAATTTTGATCGAAGACCATATTACCATCGGTATCAACCACCACTTTCTGCGTAAACCAAATCAACAACGAGCATAGTGAAGACAACATTCGGGCACAAAATAACCCGTAGAAGCGGTACAACAACGAAACTTCAATAACACCAAAGAGGAGGTTTCAATCAAAGATTTGGGAAAGAAGAATTTTTAAAACACGAAGAAATGTATTGCATCATTCATGGCAAAGGGGTCACACACATCGAAGATGTGCCCAATGGTAAAAAAGCATAGAGCAATTTCAACAAGAGAGCAAATCGGTGAGAAAATCAAAGATCAATAAACTTTTTGTCCCAAGCAAGCACTTAGCATAATCAAGCATACTTGATCCAAACTACCATCGGCAAGTGTTACGGGACCACCTCAATATACAATTGTCAACCACTAGCAATAGCTCCGCCACAATGGGGACAGGCACAAACTTTACAACCCGAAGCTTCGGTGGCAAATAACACTCAAGTATGCAAAACAATGGCTCACCGGTATCTCTCAACGACAAGCGAGAAGCGAGAATAATAACAATTTGCGGAGGTAACGGCATAGAACATGCAACAAATAACGAAAAAGAAGAAACTACTTCGAAGAGTCAATGCAATAACAATGGAAGGACCTTATAAAAAAACAAGATGGTCACACCAACCAATCATTTTCACGAAACAAGACATGAAGCTCAAAGATTACCCACACATGGATGCCATGGTCATAGAAGCAAATATTGATGGATGGGATGTCACCAAAATCCTAGTAGATGGAGGAAGCCCGTGATATACTCTTCGCATCAACACTAGATGCAATGGGAATCAAAAGGCAAAACTTGGGGAGAGCGAGAATATCCATTAGTTGGCTTCGGTGGCAAAAGGATAAATTCAATTGGAAGAATTGTACTACCGGTATCATTCAAGACACAAAACAATGCAAAAAACGAGAACAAGTGGCATTTGATGTTGTCGAAATGCATAGCCCGCACAATGCAATCTTTGGAAGAGGAAGTCTAAATATCTTGAAGCCGTGATCAACTATTCTTACCTATGCATGAAAATTCCAGCAATCAATGGACCAATATCAATTCATGGAAATCAAACGAAGCAAGAAATATTGAGAAAGATTCAACTCCGGCCCAAAGGAATGTTTTGGCCATTGAAGAAATCGAAGACGAAGATGAAACAGAAAATGCAAAGTCACAAAAGAAAGCGAAGACATGTCAAAAGCGAGAAACTAAGGAAGTCTTGCTAGATCCGATGGTAAATGAGACAAAGAAAGTCATCATAGGCGCCAATCTAGCAAAAGAAGAAGAAGAGCAGCTTATAAGTTTCCTAAGAAGCAATCAAGGCGTCTTCGCATGGTCGGCAAAAAAGATCTAGAAGGGGTCACGAGAGACATCATTGAACACCGCTGAACATCGACCCAAATATCAAGCCAAAAGAAACAAAATTACGAAAGATCTCCGAAGATAGAACAATGGCGCGAAAGAAGTTCAAAGACTACTAGATGCAAAAGTCATAAGGGAAGTCAATTCACAACTTGGTGGCAAACATCGTAGTGGTAAAGAAAAGCAATGGAAAATGGAGAATGTGCATAGATTTCACGGATCTCAACAAGGCTTGCCCCTAAGGACATCTTCCCTTTACCAAGAATCGACACATTAGTCGACCAAGCTGCGGAAGTGAAATGCTAAGCTTCCTCGATTGCTTCTCGGGATATCATCAAATTTACATGAAGAAAGAAGATGAAGAAAAGACAAGTTTCATAACACCATTTGGGACTTCTTGTTTCCAAAGAATGGCGAGAGGGGGCTTAAGCGAATCTTGGTTCAAATTTCATCGAGAATGACTTCGGTAGCACTTAAAGACCAAATCGGGAGACAATTTGCTAGCATATGTTGTTGACATAATAGTAAAAAGCAAGAAAGACGCGAAGACCATTTGAAAGATTTGAAGCAAACATTTGAGAACTTGAGAAAGTCAAACCTCAAACTCAATCTGAAAAGTGCACCTTCGGTGCGAAAAGGAAAGATCACTCGAATGCATAGTTTCAGCAAAAGGCATCGGCCCAAATCGAGAAAAAATAAAAGCAATCATGCAAGCGAAGTTCCAAAGAATATTAAGGACATCAAAAGTTGACCGGGAAGATTGGCTTCGCTCAACCGATTCATATCAAAGTCGGCGAGAAAAAAAAAGCTTCCCAATTTTTCAAGCACTTAAAGGAGCGAAGACAAACTTTACATGGGGAGAAGAACAACAAAAGCTTTTCGAAGAAATAAAAGTATCTTTCAAGTCCTTCAACATTAACAACACCAAATATCGATCAAAATTGCTTTTATATATCTCGGCATCGAGAAGCGATAAAAGCGCGATACTAGTGCAAGAAAGAGAGAAAGACCACCACGCGAGGAAACAAGAACCGGTATACTTTGTTTCGAAGCCCTCTCCCGGTTCGAAAGTGTTTTACTCAAAAATTGAGAAGATAGCATACGCGATGCCCATGGCAACAAGAAAATTGAAACATTATTTCTTGGCACACAAAGTGAGAATCCCAACAAATCAACCTCTCAAAGATGTCTGCAAAGTTGCAAATCCTCGGGGGAAGACTTGGCAAATGGGCCTCCGAAATTTCACAATACTTCATTGAATTTGAGAAGAGAAACGACAATAAAGTCACAAGTATTGGCGATTTCATCTCGATTGGACACCGGCAACAAGTTGCGAAGATCAAAAAATCATCAAGAGTGGACTTTGTCCTGTCAAGAATGGACAATGAATTGCGATGGGGCATGGGGCTCCGCAAAAGTGGCGTGGCGTAGCGGCAATAATCACTTCGCCATCGGTGTCAAAATGAAATATGCAAACAAGACTTGAATTTCGATGCACCAACAACATCGCGGAATATGAAGCGGTATTGTTGGGGCTTCGCAAGGCAAGAGCAATGGGTATCTGAGAAAATCTTGATAAAAACAGATTCTCAAGTCGTAGCGAGGCCATGTTGAGAAAAAATTACAAGGCAAAAGATCAAGAATTGGCAAAGTACTTGCAAAGTGTGAGAGATCAAGAAAAACACTTGAAAGGATTCGGTGTGCGAAGCATTTCAAGAACAAACAACGAAGAAGCGGATGAAATCGCGAGAAGGCGGCGGCTCAAAAAATAAAATTGCCACGGATGTGTTTTATCAAGTACTATCGAGTCTTCGATAAAAGCAAAAATTGAAGAGCCAAAGTACATCTACATCATTGAGAGCGAAGATTGGAGATCGAAATAATAGCATTCCTAAAAGGATTTTATGAACCGAAAGCGAAGGCGAAGAAATAAGAATGAAGCACAAGACAAGAAATTACAAGCTCATCGGCAATCAACTTTTCAAGCATGGCATTTGTGAACCATTACTCAAATGCATATCAAGCGAAAGAAGGCAAAGAATTGCTGCAAAAACATAGTGGAACATGTGGAAATCATCTTTGGCCCAAGAGCCATAGCGAGGAAAAGCGTTTAGACAAGGATTCTATTGTACCATGGCTTTCGGAAAAGATAGCAAGGAAATAGTCAAAACTTGTCACAAAAAAGCCAAATCTCGGCAAACAAGTCAAATGCCCCGACCAATCAATTCAGCACATTGAACCTACTTGGCCACTTGCAAGATGGGGAATAGACATAATGGAAAACTTCCACCACTCAAGGCAATCATCAATATGCGAATTATCGCGGTTGAGTATTTCACAAAATGGATAGAAGCGAAGCCAATCACAAACATGTCATCCACAACAATGAAGAAGTTCCTTTGGCAAAATATAATTTGCGGTTCGGAGTCCCAAGGCACATAACTTTGGATAATGGAACTCAATTCGATAGCGAAGATTTGAAGCTATTGCGAAAGTATGGGAATCCAACTTTGCTTCGCATCGATCAAGTATCCTCAATCCAATGGAGTCATTGAAAGAGCAAATGGCATCATATGTGTGGGAATCTCAAAAAATCTAGTAGGACTCCCAAAAGGAAAATGGGTTGAAGAATTACCAAGGATTGTTTGGAGTCACAATACAACCACAACAAGATCAACGAAGTTTACACCCTTCAAGTTACTATATGGTGATGAAGCAATGACTCGGAAGAAATACAATTCGAAGGTCCAAGAACAAGTGTTGAAATCACAAGCGAAGAGGACCAAAAGACAAGCAAAGATTTGCTTGAAGAAGAAAGAAACCAAAGGCGTGATGAATCTCGGGAAATACCAAGAAGAAACAAGCAAGTGGTACAACAAGAAAGTAGTGAAAAGAGAGTTACAACCGAGGAGACTTCGTCTTTGAAAAGAAAAAGAAACAAAGACACGATGGGAAAGTTCGGCAAAAGTGAGAAGGACCCTTCATCATAACAAAATCAAACGAGGCAAGGATCTTATCACTTGGAGAATCTCAAGGGGAAGAGCTAAGTCATACTTGGAACATTAAGGATCTTCGCAAGTACTATCCCTAGATTTTTACTTTCCTCAAAGTTTTTGTAAACAAGCAAGTTAGATTCAATTTCTTAGAAGCATTTTATCATTGCAATCAAGAGCGCACTCTTTTTTCCACTCGGGGAAGCCCTTCGTAGGGTGAGTGGTTTTTAACGAGGCAAACTCTATTGTAAATTCTCATATCAAATATAAATGAGAAAGTAGTTTCCCCAAACATGTGTTCTCTTTACTTTTACATTTTTGCAAAGCCGAAAAGCAAAACGCTTCAACATCGGCTAAAAGTTTTCACAAAAAACAAAAATAAGTAGGTATAATTTAAGTACAAAACTGAAATTATTACCTACAAAATTCTCTAAGGAGAAATTTTGACTTCAAATCGAAGTCTTAAGCTCCCACTTCACAAAAAGAAGGGGCGGCGTTTTCAAAATTCTCTAAGGAGAAATTTTGACTTCAAAAACGCAGTCTTCGCTCCCACTTCGCAAAAAGAAGGGGACGACGTTTTCAAAATTCTCTAAGGAGAAATTTTGACTTCAAATCGAAGTCTTCGCTCCTACTTCGCAAAAAGAAGGGGGCGACATTTTCAAAATTCTCTAAGGAGAAATTTTGACTTCAAATCGAAGTCTTAAAACACTTCGCAAAAAAGAAGGGGCGGCGTTTTCAAAATTCTCTAAGGAGAAATTTTGACTTCAAATCGAAGTCTTCGCTCCCACTTCGCAAAAAGAAGGGGACGGCGTTTTCAAAAATTCTCTAAGGAGAAATTTTGACTTAAAATCGAAGTCTTGGCTCCCACCATGCAAAAGAAGGGGCGGACGTTTTCAAAATTCTCTAAGGAGAAATTTTGACTTCAAATCGAAGTCTTCGCTCCTACTTCAAAAAGTGCGGGACGACGTTTTCAAAAGTCTCTAAGGAGAAATTTTGACTTGAATCAAAGTCTTCGCTCTTACTCCGAAAGAAAAGGAGAATATCGATTTTTGAATTAACAAAAATGTTTTATTACACAAAACATGTATACAAAGGTACAACATCGTGCAAGGCACTTATTCAACTTTACATACAATACATTTAAAGCTCAAAACACTCAAAATTCTTGAAGCAACACTAGTTCTTTGCTTAAGCTCGAAATATCTTCGACAACTTCATTGATTATTTTATCCGCAAAGATCTTGCAAACCATCCCCAAAGATAAAACTTCGGTGATAAACTTGAGCAAGAAGACTGAAACAAAAAACCTTAAATACATCAAGAAAGAGCAAGAATAGATCAAAAAGAAAGAACCTAAATAACACAATTTTTACCGTCAATATTCTTTGAAATCAACAACCTAGGCATCCTATAAGAATCCTTGGCTTGGGACTTCCCAAGGCACTTATCCACAAACTCATCAACGTTAGCACTACCGGAAGCCTAAAAAACTCCGAAGCTTCAAAAACAAAATCACCCTTCGCAATCATGAGAGGCATCGCGACAACAATATCTTCTTGCGCAGGCTTGCGTGAAACACAAGCGCAAGATTTTCAAAGTCAAAATTAAGCCATAAGAATCGAGAACAAAATATAACCGCAAAAAATAACAACTTCGCTAAATAATAAAAACATAGATCACACAAAGCTGTTAACTTAACAATTTTTTTTACAACATTCCTTGTCACCATGTTTTCTCACTCGCTCCTCACAAAAGCAGACAAAATAAAACTAATCAATGCACTCAAGCTCTTGACCACTAACATCATTGCGATTTTCTCCTCCTCCTCAAGAATCCTCCTCTCTTCCTCCATTTGTTGTTTTTTAAGAGCCTCCTTCTTCTGTAAGATATCGAGTTCAAAAATTGTTAAAAACACAAGTCGATGTGCAAAAAGTATAATAAAAACATAAAGAACTAAACGAGGAAAAAATATATAATAAAAATCGGGTAAAAGTACCTTCTTGATTTTTCCTTAACTTTCTCAAGGCAATGCTCTCGACCACCGCGACACTTTTATTATTCATTAAAGAATTTCTTGCACGAAAGATGAGTACGAGGGGAGATCCGGATGATAGCATCACCGGGAACTTGTAAGTAGGATCGGCAAAAATATCATACAAAGGATCATTGGCTTCCTTCATAATATGCAAAAAGCCTGGTTGAATACATGACACTTGTATCAGAAGCAGCTTGCACAACTACGCCAAGATCCTCGTATTGCCTGCAAAGCCAACTGAAGAATGGATCTATCTCCCCAAGATCCCAACAAGGATCTTCGGGAACAGCACCCCATTTTTCATATGCAATCTTGCAAAGATCCCACATCCTATTAAATTTCCTAAGGAAGAACTCATCCATTTCAGATCTTTTCTTTTCCAAATATTCTTTCTCCTTTGTAAGGTTAGCAATGGTTGTCTTTGCAATTTCAAGCTGCCTATCTTTCTCCTTTATGTTATCCGAAGCCTTGTGGTATAAACGATCAATCTTATGCCATTCATCCACAGCTTCTCCCCTTTCTTTCTCCTTAGAAGCAACTTGAGATTTCAAATTTTCAATCTCTTTTAGCAAAGACTTCTCACGAATAGCGAAGAAGGATCCTTATTTGTCCTCAAGAAGATTTTCGAAGTCCACGGTTAACAAGAGCACCCTACACACACAAGAAAAATTAACTACAAAAATAGCAAGACAATCAACTTCGCATGCATAAAGATCATATCAACCAACCTTGTACATCAAATTTATGCCAGCATCAGCTAACTCCAACGGGTTCATCTTCGCCAGTTCGGCTTCGGCATCAGGAACCAAAAAAGCGTCATCAATACATTTAGTCAACTGCTTCTCAGTCTTCTTCGGAAGCACGCGAAGCTTGTCTACTCCAACTCCAACAAATTTATAAGAATCCAAATTGATACCACTCTCAAAGCAAAACTTTAGAGTGTTATCAATGGATTTTGAAATGGCTTCAGAAGTAAGTTCTGGCTCATCAACAGCCACTTGAGGAGTAGGGTGATCCAAAAGAACATCCTTCATCATTCCAACATCGACAGTTTTTTCCTTTGATGAAGTTGCAGCATCAGGGAAAAATTGAGCTAGAGCAAAACAAAGAAAAATTATCAGAAAAAGTAAGATTTCAATCATAAGAAACAAGCGAAGTCAAAAATACTTACCAACTCTTTCCCCTTCTTTCAAAGGGCACGGGATCCTTCTGTTGAGATTCAACGTTTACCAGCGACTCCGATAAACGGCTTCGCTGGTCCACCTCAGCCACCTCATCCACCACATCATCAAAATCATCAAGAGAAAATTGAGCTGTCCTTGTTCCTTTCTTGTGAAGCTTTTCTTCCACAGTCTTAATAGCCTCATCAGCTCTCTCCTTCAAGGTTTTCTCTGAAAAAAGGGGAAAGCAAAAGAAGTAAGATAGTGTATCCAAGAAATAACAACGAAGCATCAAACACGTACCAACAATAGCTTCGCCTTGCACTTCGCTTGGCTTTCAACAACGATCTCGAAACCTTTGCGAGGTTACGAAAAAGGGCTTCGCAGAGCAAGCGAGCCCGCGGCATCTGCTTCTCCCCTCCTCTCAAGTACTTCTATATCAGGAAGTGAGGATGGAATTTCTGGATTCACTAGCAAGTGACTCATATGAATATCTTTGGCTAACTTAGCTAAATTAAGACTATTACGCTCATCACTTAAAGCAGAAGTGCAATCAGCCAACTTCACAGGAAAATCCGGAGTTGGGTCTCTAAGTCTAAGGGAAAAGGGAGATCTCGTGTACCCGGTGGGAGAAGCTTCCATAGCGAAGCATCATGTTGCGTCATCTTCGCCCGGCGGTGCACGAGGCACCCAATTTACTGCGAAGACCCAAAACTTTGTAAGTAGTCCGCTAACGGAGTAAGCAAGTGCGGAGTCGGTGCAGGTGGGAGCAAAGGTCTTGCAAATTTTCTCACCTCCAAATCTCGAAGAGAAGTACCAAATTTTGAACCCTCAAGGATTGGGGAATCAATGTCACGGTCGGTTAGATCAACGGTTTCAAGCAAATCTGTAACCACCTTCCTAGCCTTTTTCTTCCGAGGCTTCGGAACAACAGCCTTCGAGGGTGTCTTCGCAGAAGAAGATGGCTTCGCCTTGTCATTTCTTTTCCTCTTTTGAGGCTTATCAACCTCAGCCTTGTCTTTTCCCCGTGCATAGGCGGGAGGTGGACGGACCTTATAAGTTATGTTGGCCAAAGTGAAAATGCGATTAAGCCTAACATAATCTTGGCCAATAATCTCATCCATCAATTTCCTTTCTGTATGAAGATATTTTCCAAGTAAATCTGAAGCCCTGTTCTCAACGTCAGCAACAAATTCTTCTTCGCTTTTAAACCGCGAAGGCAGCACTGTCTCCCTATCCGGAAAAATATAATCTTTGTCCCTGACTTTCTTCTTGTGATAGCGAAGAAAATCCCATCCAAGTCGAAGTGGCCAAACTCCAGCAGCGATATATTCTTCAACTAGATCACGAGTAGACTGCTGAGATACAACTCTGGCGAAAGCTTTTAAACACTCAGAACAATTCTGAGATTTGGTGTATCCAGGCTTGCACTCAAACTTATCCCTATGCATGCGCGAAGCCAAAGGATAGCTTTTCTTCACACCCTTTCTGCCAAGATTTTCTTCTACCATGGGAACCTTATGGTAAAACCAATAGTAAACCCATCCATCTGCCCACTTGTTCTTCGATGCAGGGGATATTTGCTTCTGACCCCGGGCAGTCTTAAAGCTACAGCAACCAAAATAGAGCTTCACTGTACGCTCCTCAATTTTCTTGGTCCGAAATTGGGTGTGTAACTCGTGCAATGCACAGAAAGCATCAATATCCGGCTGCACCCTTTGACTCCGCACAGCCCATATGAAAACTGATAGCTTAACTATAGCATTAGGTGTCAGATGATGCATCTCGATGTTATATCTTTTGAATACTTCTTCCAAAAATTTTGGGGTGGCATGCGAAGACCAGCAGTGAATAGATCTTTGAACACAATGCATTCATCCGGTTTAGGCTTCGGCACCCTCTCAGTCGGCTCCGCTGGCCTATATTGACCCTCTTTCAAAAGACCATCTTTTACCATCTTTTTAAAATCATCATCAGTCATCTTGCTCCGACCAAAAGTATATGAGATCCTATCGTCCGGAAGCAACTCAGACTCTGATGCAGACACATTCGATAGTCCTTCATCAGATTCTTCGCCTTGAGAATGTTCTTCTTCTTCAACTTCATTCTCTTGAGAATTAAGAACAACATCATCTTGGTCAGCCATCTCTGAAAACAAAAGAACAGAAAAATGTTCATCAGAAAACAAAAAGTCAATAACAAAATACACTTCGAAAGAAACATACCTAAATCAGAGGAAGAATAAGAGCTTCGCTGAAAAGATCGACTTAGCGGAGGTTTTAGCAAAATTTAGCAGCGACACGAGAAAAAAATTCAAAAAGGTGGCCCCTCTTGAAAAAGATGAAAAGCGGGGGTCCTTCGCTATTTATAGACCCCCGGTCAAACTAGCCGTTAAAAAAAATCATCAACAAAGAGAGAAGAATCCAAATAAGAAATTCGCGAAGTTATAATCGAAAAGTCCAACTTCAAAGTGCGGGGCGGCGTTTTGGATCGAAACAAAGTTTTGAGAAAACTTATGATTCGTGGGTTTCATGCCTTTGAAGTCGGCCTTAAGCCCACGAGGGGTTTGTTGGGATCGACTTTGATTTCTAATTTTAAAACTTTAAGCCCCAAACTTTGATATTTTCGAGGTGCATAAACTATTAGCAAGAGAAGAACGAGTGTGAAGACGAAGGTGACCGCAAAAGAAATGGCTTCGCGATCCGACGAAAAAAATGGAATTAAGAAAATCGGATCCAAAGATTCCAAGCGAAGGTGGTCGTGTCGACCCATTTTAAAAAGTTGTAAGTCATCTCGAAAAGAATGAAGGGCCTTGTGGAGATGAAGACCATGTATATAGCGTCGCGAAGACAAGAGAAACATCTTCGCTTGAATAGTTACATCATAGAAGTTCATTTGAGTTCTTGACATTTTTGTACAACTACAAAGTCGGGGCCTATAAATACCCGTGACCTCCTTTGTAATCGCCATGTTGAATGGCCACTTTGTAAACCATTTCATCATCAATAACATGTTGTGTTAAGCAATCACCCAACACACATCCCGAAACATATCTTAACGATTGGGGAACGCAATGTAATTGATCCTACCATCATCTAACCTATCCACCTAACTTCCTATGTACCGTTCGTGCCGTTCCCCTTCTTGTTTGATGCGTAGGTCGAAACAATTTTTTGATGCAACTCCAAGATTTCATTCAAAACAAGTGCTACTTTGAGGCCTATGACAAGTGATTCTTAGAAAAACTCTCGATAGTCTACTTGTTCTAATTTAGGTTTTCTAGGGTGAGGCATTTGATTCCACAACCCCGAAAAAGTCTATATCGATTTTATAGCGGATTGGAAACTTCTCTTTGTTTCGAGTTCGCTGAAATCAGCGCCCGGCGATCCCCTAATGCCACATCACGAAACATGTCTTAACGGTTGGGGAGCGCAATGTAATTGATCCTACCATCATCTACCTATCCACCCTAACTTCCTATGTACCGTTAGGTGCCCTTCCCCTTCTTGTTTCGTCGTGGTAGGTCGACATACGATTTTGGATGCAATTCCAAGATTTCACTAAAAACAAGTACTACTTTGAGGCCTATGACAAGTGATTCTTAGAAAAACTCTCCAATGGTCCACTTCTTCAAATTTAGGTATTCTATGGTGAGGCATTTGATTCCACAACCGCGAAAAACTCTAGCTCGATTCTATAGCGGATTGGAAACTTCTCTTTATTTCGAGTTCGGCTGAAATCAGCGCCCGGCGATCCCTAATGCCACAACCGAAACATATATTAACGGTTGGGGAACATAATGTAATTGATCCTACCATCATCTAACCTATCCACCCTAACTTCCTATGTACCTTTCGTGTCGTTCCCCTTCTTGTTTCTTGATGCGTAGTTCGACATAGAGATTTTTCGATGCAATTCAAGATTTCACTCTAAACAAGTGCTACTTTGAAGCCTATGACAAGTGATTCTTAGAAAAACTCTCGATATTCTACTTGTTCAAATTTAGGTTTTCTAGGGTGAGGCATTTGATTCCACAACCGCGGAAAAGTCTACCTCGATTTTATAGCCGGATTGGAAACTTCTCTTTGTTTTCGAGTTATTTGAAATCAGCGCCAGCCGATCCCTAATGCCACATCCGAAACATATCTTAACGGTTGGGGAGCGCAATGTAATTGATCCTTCCATCATCTAACCTATCCACCTAACTTCCTATGTCACCGTTCGTGCCATTTCCCTTCTTGTTTTGATGCGTAGGTCGAGACAAAGATTTTTGATGCAATTCCAAGATTTCACTCTAAACAAGTGCTACTTTGAGGCCTATGACAAGTGATTCTTAGAAAAACTCTCGATAGTCTACTTGTTCTAATTTAGGTTTTCTAGGGTGAGGCATTTGATTCCACAACCATGAAAAACTCTACCTCGATTTTATAGCGGATTGGAAACTTCTCTTTGTTTTGAGTTCGCGCTGAAATCCAGCGCCAGCGGTCCCCTAATGCCACATCCCGAAACATATCTTAACGGTTGGGGAATGTAATTGATCCTACCATCATCTAACCTATCCACCCTAACTTCCTATGTACCGTTCGTGCCGTTCCCCTTCTTGTTTCGATGCGTAGGTCGAGCCAGAGATTTTTGATGCAATTCAAGATTTCATTCTAAACAAGTGCTACTTTGAGGCCTATGACAAGTGATTCTTAGAAAAACTCTATGATAGTCTACTTGTTCTAATTTAGGTTTTCTAGGGTGAGGCATTTGATTCCACAACCGTGAAAAAGTCTATCTCGATTTTATAGCGGGATTGGAAACTTCTCTTTGTTTCGAGTTCGCGCTGAAATCAGCGCCCGGCGATCCCTAATGCCACATCGAGAAACATATAATAACGGTTGGGGAACGCAATGTAATTGATCCTACCATCATCTAACCTATCCACCTATCCACCCCGTTCGTGCCGTTCCCCCTTCTTGTTTCTATGTTTCGATGCAATTCTTTCACTCTAAACAAGTACTACTTTGAGGCCTATGACAAGTGATTCTTAGAAAAACTCTCACGATAGTCTACTTGTTCTAATTTAGGTTTTCTAGGGTGAGGCATTTGATTCCACAACCGTGAAAAAGTCTACCTCGATTTTATAGCGGGATTGGAAACTTCTCTTTGTTTCGAGTTCGCGGCCGAAATCAGCGCCCGGCGATCCCTAATGCCACATCCGAAACATATATTAACGGTTGGGGGAACACAATGTAATTGATCCTACCATCATCTAACCTATCCACCCTAACTTCCTATGTACCTTTTCGTGCCGTTCCCCTTCTTGTTTCGATGCGTAGGTCGAGAACAATTTTTTCGATGCAATTCCAAGATTTCACTCTAAACAAGTGCTACTTTGAGGCCTATGACAAGTGATTCTTAGAAAAACTCTCTGATAGTCTACTTGTTCTAATTTAGGTTTTCTAGGGTGAGGTATTTGATTCCACAACCACGAAAAAGTCTACCTCGATTTTATAGCCGGATTGGAAACTTCTCTTTGTTTCGAGTTCGCGCTGAAATCAGCGCCAGCAGTCCCTAATGCCACATCCCGAAACATATAATAACGGTTGGGGAACGCAATGTAATTGATCCTACCATCATCTAACCTATCCACCCTAACTTCCTATGTACCGTTCGTGCCGTTCCCTTCTTGTTTCGATGCGTAGGTAGAGACAGAAGATTTTCGATGCAATTCAAGATTTCATTCTAAACAAGTGCTACTTTGAGGCCTATGACAAGTGATTCTTAGAAAAACTCTCGATAGTCTACTTGTTCTAATTTAGGTTTTTCTAGGGTGAGGCATTTGATTCCACAACCGTGAAAAAGTCTATCTCGATTTTATAGCGGATTGGAAACTTCTCTTTGTTTTTGAGTTCGCTGAAATCAACGCCCGGCGATCCCCTAATGCCACATCCCGAAACATATAATTAACGGTTGGGGAGCGCAATGTAATTGATCCTACCATCATCTAACCTATCCACCCTAACTTCCTATGTACCGTTTCGTGCCCTTCCCTTCTTGTTTTTATGCGTAGGTCGAGATCAGATTTTGATGCAATTCCAATATTTCACTCTAAACAAGTGCTACTTTGAGGCCTATGACAAGTGATTCTTAGAAAAACTCTCTATAGTCTACTTGTTCTAATTTAGGTTTTCTAGGGTGAGGCATTTGATTCCACAACCGTGAAAAACTCTAGCTCGATTTTATAGCTGGATTGGAAACTTCTCTTTGTTTCGAGTTCGTGCTGAAATCAGCGCCAGCAGTCCCTAATGCCACATCCCGAAACATATATTAACGGTTGGGGAACGCAATGTAATTGATCCTACCATCATCTAACCTATCCACCCTAACTTCCTATGTACCGTTCGTGCCGTTCCCCTTCTTGTTTCGATTCGTAGTTCAACATAGAGATTTTCGATGCAATTCAAGATTTCACTCTAAACAAGTGCTACTTTGAGGCCTATGACAAGTGATTCTTAGAAAAACTCTCGATAGTCTACTTGTTCTAATTTAGGTTTTCTAGGGTGAGGCATTTGATTCCACAACCGTGAAAAACTCTACCTCGATTTTATAGCCGGATTGGAAACTTCTCTTTGTTTCGAGTTCGTTGAAATCAGCGCCAGGCCGATCCCTAATGCCACATCCCCAAACATATATTAACGGTTGGGGAGCGCAATGTAATTGATCCTACCATCATCTAACCTATCCACCCTAACTTCCTATGTACCGTTCGTGCCATTCCCCTTCTTGTTTTTCGATGCGTAGGTCGAGAGGAATTTTTCGATGCAATTCCAAGATTTCACTCTAAACAAGTGCTACTTTGAGGCCTATGACAAGTGATTCTTAGAAAAACTCTCGATAGTCTACTTGTTCTAATTTAGGTTTTTCTAGGGTGAGGCATTTGATTCCACAACCATGAAAAACTCTACCTCGATTTTATAGCGGATTGGAAACTTCTCTTTGTTTCGAGTTCGCTTCTGAAATCAGCGCCAACCGATCCCTAATGCCACATCCCGAAACATATCTTAACGGTTGGGGGAGCGCAATGTAATTGATCCTACCATCATCTAACCTATCCACCCTAACTTCCTATGTACCGTTCGTGCCGTTCCCCTTCTTGTTTGATGCGTAGGTCGAGACGAAGATTTTTCGATGCAATTCCAAGATTTCATTCTAAACAAGTGCTACTTTGAGGCCTATGACAAGTGATTCTTAGAAAAACTCTCGATAGTCTACTTGTTCTAATTTAGGTTTTCTAGGGTGAGGCATTTGATTCCACAACCATGCGAAAAAGTCTATCTCGATTTTATAGCCGGATTGGAAACTTCTCTTTGTTTTTTGAGTTCGCGCTGAAATCAGCGCCAGCGATCCCTAATGCCACATCCCGAAACATATCTTAACGGTTGGGGAAGCGCAATGTAATTGATCCTACCATCATCTAACCTATCCACCCTAACTTCCTATGTACCGTTCGTGCCCTTCCCCTTCTTGTTTCGGTACGTAGGTCGAGACATCTGATTTTCGATGCAATTCCAAGATTTCACTCTAAACAAGTGCTACTTTGAGGCCTATGACAAGTGATTCTTAGAAAAACTCTCAATAGTCTACTTGTTCTAATTTAGGTTTTCTAGGGTGAGGCATTTGATTCCACAACCGTGAAAAAAACTCTACCTCGATTTTATAGCCGGATTGGAAACTTCTCTTTGTTTTGAGTTCGCTGAAATCAGCGCCCGGCCGATCCCTAATGCCACATCCCGAAACATATATTAACGGTTGGGGAACGCAATGTAATTGATCCTACCATCATCTAACCTATCCACCCTAACTTCCTATGTACCGTTCGTGCCGTTCCCCTTCTTGTTTTGATGCGTAGGTCGAGAGATAGAGATTTTTCGATGCAATTCAAGATTTCACTCTAAACAAGTGCTACTTTGAGGCCTATGACAAGTGATTCTTAGAAAAACTCTCTGATAGTCTACTTGTTCTAATTTAGGTTTTTCTAGGGTGAGGCATTTGATTCCACAACCGTGAAAAAAGTCTACCTCGATTTTATAGCCGGATTGGAAACTTCTCTTTGTTTCGAGTTCGCGCTGAAATCAGCGCCAGCCGTCCCTAATGCCACATCCCCAAAATATATAATAACGGTTGGGGAGCGCAATGTAATTGATCCTACCATCATCTAACCTATCCACCCTAACTTCCTATGTACCGTTCGTGCGTTCCCCTTCTTGTTTTGATGCGTAGGTCGAGACGAGAGATTTTCGATGCAATTCAAGATTTCACTCTAAACAAGTGCTACTTTGAGGCCTATGACAAGTGATTCTTAGAAAAACTCTCTCACGATAGTCTACTTGTTCTAATTTAGGTTTTTCTAGGGTGAGGCATTTGATTCCACAACCGTGAAAAACTCTATCTCGATTTTATAGCCGGATTGGAAACTTCTCTTTGTTTCGAGTTCGCGCTGAAATCAGCGCCAGCGATCCCTAATGCCACATCCCGAAACATATATAACGGTTGGGGAGCGCCAATGTAATGGATCCTACCATCATCTAACCTATCCACCCTAACTTCCTATGTACCGTTCGTGCCGTTCCCTTCTTTTTTCGGTACGTAGGTCGAGGCAGAGATTTTCGATGCACTTCCAAGATTTCACTCTAAGCAAGTGCTATTTTCTGGCCTATGACAAGTGATTCTTAGAAAACCTCTCTGATAGTCTACTTGTTCTAATTTAGGTTTTTCTAGGGTGAGGCATTTGATTCCACAACCGTGAAAAACTCTACCTCGATTTTATAGCCGGATTGGAAACTTCTCTTTGTTTCGAGTTCGCTGAAATCAGCGCCAGCCATCCCCTAATGCCACATCCGAAACATATATTAACGGTTGGGGAACGCAATGTAATTGATCCTACCATCATCTAACCTATCCACCCTAACTTCCTATGTACCGTTCGTGCCGTTCCCCTTCTTGTTTCGGTACGTAGGTCGAGGCAGAGATTTTCGATGCAATTCCAAGATTTCACTCTAAACAAGTGCTACTTTGAGGCCTATGACAAGTGATTCTTAGAAAAACTCTCTGATAGTCTACTTGTTCTAATTTAGGTTTTCTAGGGTGAGGCATTTGATTCCACAACCATGAAAAACTCTACCTCGATTCTACAGCTGGATTGGAAACTTCTCTTTGTTTCGAGTTCGCTGAAATCAGCGCCAGCCGATCCCTAATGCCACATCCCGAAACATATATTAACGGTTGGGGAACACAATGTAATTGATCCTACCATCATCTAACCTATCCACCTAACTTCCTATGTACCGTTCGTGCCATTCCCCTTCTTGTTTTGATGCGTAGGTCGAGCGAATTTTTTCGATGCAATTCCAAGATTTCACTCTAAACAAGTGCTACTTTGAGGCCTATGACAAGTGATTCTTAGAAAAACTCTCGATAGTCTACTTGTTCTAATTTAGGTTTTCTAGGGTGAGGCATTTGATTCCACAACCATGAAAAACTCTACCTCGATTTTATAGCCGGATTGGAAACTTCTCTTTGTTTCGAGTTCGCGCTGAAATCAGCGCCAGCAGTCCCTAATGCCACATCCCGAAACATATAATAACGGTTGGGGAACGCAATGTAATTGATCCTACCATCATCTAACCTATCCACCCTAACTTCCTATGTACCGTTCGTGCCGTTCCCCTTCTTGTTTGATGCGTAGGTCGAGGCGAAATTTTCGATGCAATTCCAAGATTTCACTCTAAACAAGTGCTACTTTGAGGCCTATGACAAGTGATTCTTAGAAAAACTCTCGATAGTCTACTTGTTCTAATTTAGGTTTTCTAGGGTGAGGCATTTGATTCCACAACCGTGAAAAACTCTACCTCGATTTTATAGCCGGATTGGAAACTTCTCTTTGTTTCGAGTTCGCTGAAATCAGCGCCCGGCCGATCCCTAATGCCACATCCCGAAACATATAATAACGGTTGGGGAACACAATGTAATTGATCCTACCATCATCTAACCTATCCACCCTAACTTCCTATGTACCGTTCGTGCCGTTCCCCTTCTTGTTTCGATGCGTAGGTCGAGGCAGAATTTTTCGATGCAATTCCAAGATTTCACTCTAAACAAGTGCTACTTTGAGGCCTATGACAAGTGATTCTTAGAAAAACTCTCGATAGTCTACTTGTTCTAATTTAGGTTTTCTAGGGTGAGGCATTTGATTCCACAACCGTGAAAAACTCTACCTCGATTTTATAGCCGGATTGGAAACTTCTCTTTGTTTCGAGTTCGCTGAAATCAGCGCCAGGCGATCCCCCTAATGCCACATCCCGAAACATATATTAACGGTTGGGGAACACAATGTAATTGATCCTACCATCATCTAACCTATCCACCCTAACTTCCTATGTACCGTTCGTGCCGTTCCCCTTCTTGTTTCGATGCGTAGGTCGAGACAAAGATTTTTCGATGCAATTCCAAGATTTCACTCTAAACAAGTGCTACTTTGAGGCCTATGACAAGTGATTCTTAGAAAAACTCTCGATAGTCTACTTGTTCTAATTTAGGTTTTTCTAGGGTGAGGCATTTGATTCCACAACCGTGAAAAACTCTACCTCGATTTTATAGCCGGATTGGAAACTTCTCTTTGTTTCGAGTTCGCTGAAATCAGCGCCGGCCGATCCCTAATGCCACATCCCGAAACATATATTAACGGTTGGGGAGCGCAAATGTAATTGATCCTACCATCATCTAACCTATCCACCCTAACTTCCTATGTACCGTTCGTGCCGTTCCCCTTCTTGTTTCGATGCGTAGGTCGAGAGCATAGAGATTTTCGATGCAATTCAAGATTTCACTCTAAACAAGTGCTACTTTGAGGCCTATGACAAGTGATTCTTAGAAAAACTCTCTATAGTCTACTTGTTCTAATTTAGGTTTTCTAGGGTGAGGCATTTGATTCCACAACCATGAAAAACTCTACCTCGATTTTATAGCCGGATTGGAAACTTCTCTTTGTTTCGAGTTCGCGCTGAAATCAGCGCCAGGCGATCCCCTAATGCCACATCCCGAAACATATCTTAACGGTTGGGGGAGCATAATGTAATTGATCCTACCATCATCTAACCTATCCACCCTAACTTCCTATGTACCGTTCGTGCCGTTCCCCTTCTTGTTTTTGATGCGTAGGTCGAGACGAGATTTTCGATGCAATTCAAGATTTCACTCTAAACAAGTGCTACTTTGAGGCCTATGACAAGTGATTCTTAGAAAAACTCTCTGATAGTCTACTTGTTCTAATTTAGGTTTTCTAGGGTGAGGCATTTGATTCCACAACCGTGAAAAACTCTACCTCGATTTTATAGCCGGATTGGAAACTTCTCTTTGTTTCGAGTTCGTCTTTGAAATCAGCGCCAGGCGATCCCTAATGCCACATCCCGAAACATATCTTAACGGTTGGGGAACGCAATGTAATTGATCCTACCATCATCTAACCTATCCACCCTAACTTCCTATGTACCGTTCGTGCCGTTCCCCTTCTTGTTTCGGTACGTAGGTCGAGGCAGAGATTTTCGATGCAATTCTAAGATTTCACTCTAAACAAGTGCTACTTTGAGGCCTATGACAAGTGATTCTTAGAAAAACTCTCTGATTGTCTACTTGTTCTAATTTAGGTTTTCTAGGGTGAGGCATTTGATTCCACAATCGTGAAAAACTCTTCCTCGATTTTATAGCCGGATTGGAAACTTCTCTTTGTTTCGAGTTCGCGCTGAAATCAGCGCCAGCGGTCCCTAATGCCACATCAAGAAATATATAATAACGGTTGGGGAACGCAATGTAATTGATCCTACCGTCATCTAACCAATCCACCCTAACTTCCTATCTACCGTTCGTGCCGTTCCCCTTCTTGTTTCGCTACGTAGGTCGAGACAGAGATTTTCGATGCAATTCCAAGATTTCACTCTAAAGAAGTGCTACTTTGAGGCCTATGACAAGTGATTCTTAGAAAAACTCTCGATAGTCTACTTGTTCTAATTTAGGTTTTTCTAGGGTGAGGCATTTGATTCCACAACCGTGAAAAAAGTCTACCTCGATTTTATAGCGGATTGGAAACTTCTCTTTGTTTCGAGTTCGCGCTGAAATCAGCGCCAATAGATCCCCTAATGCCACATCCCGAAACATATATTAACGGTTGGGGAACATAATGTAATTGATCCTACCATCATCTAACCTATCCACCCCTAACTTCCTATGTACCGTTCGTGCCGTTCCCCTTCTTGTTTCGATGCGTAGGTCGAGACCAAGATTTTCGATGCAATTCCAAGATTTCACTCTAAACAAGTGCTACTTTGAGGCCTATGACAAGTGATTCTTAGAAAAACTCTCGATAGTCTACTTGTTCTAATTTAGGTTTTCTAGGGTGAGGCATTTGATTCCACAACCGTGAAAAACTCTACCTCGATTTTATAGCCGGATTGGAAACTTCTCTTTGTTTTTGAGTTCGCTGAAATCAGCGCCAGCGATCCCCCCACATCCACATCCCGAAACATATAATAACGGTTGGGGAACGCAATGTAATTGATCCTACCATCATCTAACCTATCCACCCTAACTTCCTATGTACCGTTCGTGCCGTTCCCCTTCTTGTTTCGATGCGTAGGTCGAGGCAGATTTTCGATGCAATTCAAGATTTCACTCTAAACAAGTGCTACTTTGAGGCCTATGACAAGTGATTCTTAGAAAAACTCTCGATAGTCTACTTGTTCTAATTTAGGTTTTCTAGGGTGAGGCATTTGATTCCACAACCGTGAAAAAACTCTACCTCGATTTTATAGCCGGATTGGAAACTTCTCTTTGTTTTGAGTTCGCGCTGAAATCAGCGCCGGCCGATCCCCTAATGCCACATCCCGAAACATATATTAACGGTTGGGGAACATAATGTAATTGATCCTACCATCATCTAACCTATCCACCCTAACTTCCTATGTACCGTTCGTGCCGTTCCCCTTCTTGTTTTGATGCGTAGGTCGAGAGAGAAGATTTTCGATGCAATTCCAAGATTTCACTCTAAACAAGTGCTACTTTGAGGCCTATGACAAGTGATTCTTAGAAAAACTCTCGATAGTCTACTTGTTCTAATTTAGGTTTTTCTAGGGTGAGGCATTTGATTCCACAACCGTGAAAAAAACTCTACCTCGATTTTATAGCCGGATTGGAAACTTCTCTTTGTTTCGAGTTCGCGCTGAAATCAGCGCCAGGCGATCCCTAATGCCACATCCCGAAACATATAATAACGGTTGGGGGAGCGCAATGTAATTGATCCTACCATCATCTAACCTATCCACCCCTAACTTCCTATGTACCGTTCGTGCCGTTCCCCTTCTTGTTTCGATGCGTAGGTCGAGGCAATTTTTCGATGCAATTCCAAGATTTCACTCTAAACAAGTGCTACTTTGAGGCCTATGACAAGTGATTCTTAGAAAAACTCTCACGATAGTCTACTTGTTCTAATTTAGGTTTTTCTAGGGTGAGGCATTTGATTCCACAACCATGAAAAACTCTACCTCGATTTTATAGCCGGATTGGAAACTTCTCTTTGTTTCGAGTTCGCGCTGAAATCAGCGCCAGGCCGATCCCTAATGCCACATCCCGAAACATATAATAACGGTTGGGGAACGCAAATGTAATTGATCCTACCATCATCTAACCTATCCACCCTAACTTCCTATGTACCGTTCGTGCCGTTCCCCTTCTTGTTTCGATGCGTAGGTCGAGGCAGAGATTTTTCGATGCAATTCAAGATTTCACTCTAAACAAGTGCTACTTTGAGGCCTATGACAAGTGATTCTTAGAAAAACTCTCGATAGTCTACTTGTTCTAATTTAGGTTTTTCTAGGGTGAGGCATTTGATTCCACAACCGTGAAAAAGTCTACCTCGATTTTATAGCCGGATTGGAAACTTCTCTTTGTTTCGAGTTCGCGCTGAAATCAGCGCCCGGCGATCCCTAATGCCACATCCCGAAACATATATTAACGGTTGGGGGAACACAAATGTAATTGATCCTACCATCATCTAACCTATCCACCCTAACTTCCTATGTACCGTTCGTGCCGTTCCCCTTCTTGTTTCGATGCGTAGGTCGAGGCACTTCGATGCAATTCCAAGATTTCACTCTAAACAAGTGCTACTTTGAGGCCTATGACAAGTGATTCTTAGAAAAACTCTCACGATAGTCTACTTGTTCTAATTTAGGTTTTCTAGGGTGAGGCATTTGATTCCACAACCATGAAAAACTCTACCTCGATTTTATAGCCGGATTGGAAACTTCTCTTTGTTTCGAGTTCGCTGAAATCAGCGCCAGCCGATCCCCTAATGCCACATCCCGAAACATATATTAACGGTTGGGGAACATAATGTAATTGATCCTACCATCATCTAACCTATCCACCCTAACTTCCTATGTACCGTTCGTGCCGTTCCCCTTCTTGTTTCGATGCGTAGGTCGAGGCCGAGAGATTTTTTCGATGCAATTCCAAGATTTCACTCTAAACAAGTGCTACTTTGAGGCCTATGACAAGTGATTCTTAGAAAAACTCTCGATAGTCTACTTGTTCTAATTTAGGTTTTCTAGGGTGAGGCATTTGATTCCACAACCGTGAAAAACTCTACCTCGATTTTATAGCCGGATTGGAAACTTCTCTTTGTTTCGAGTTCGCTGAAATCAGCGCCAATGATCCCTAATGCCACATCCCGAAACATATAATAACGGTTGGGGAGCATAATGTAATTGATCCTACCATCATCTAACCTATCCACCCTAACTTCCTATGTACCGTTCGTGCCGTTCCCTTCTTGTTTCGATGCGTAGGTCGAGACAGAGATTTTTCGATGCAATTCCAAGATTTCACTCTAAACAAGTGCTACTTTGAGGCCTATGACAAGTGATTCTTAGAAAAACTCTGATAGTCTACTTGTTCTAATTTAGGTTTTCTAAGGTGAGACATTTGATTCCACAACCGTGAAAAATTCTACCTCAATTTTATAACCGGATTGGAAACTTCTCTTTGTATCGAGTTCGTGCTGAAATCAGCGCCCGGCCGATCCCTAATGCCACATCCCGAAAACATATATTAACGGTTGGGGAGCGCAATGTAATTGATCCTACCATCATCTAACCTATCCACCCTAACTTCCTATGTACCGTTCGTGCCGTTCCCCTTCTTGTTTCGATGCGTAGGTCGAGGCAGAAGATTTTTCGATGCAATTCCAAGATTTCACTCTAAACAAGTGCTACTTTGAGGCCTATGACAAGTGATTCTTAGAAAAACTCTCGATAGTCTACTTGTTCTAATTTAGGTTTTCTAGGGTGAGGCATTTGATTCCACAACCGTGAAAAACTCTAC
Source organism: Hyparrhenia diplandra (assembly GCA_015847255.1). Lineage (NCBI taxonomy): Eukaryota > Viridiplantae > Streptophyta > Magnoliopsida > Poales > Poaceae > Hyparrhenia > Hyparrhenia diplandra. The sequence goes on along the minus strand of JADLZK010011514.1, from coordinate 13,235 downwards.
CTCGATTTTATAGCGGATTGGAAACTTCTCTTTGTTTCGAGTTCGCGCTGAAATCAGCGCCAGCCGATCCCTAATGCCACATCCCGAAACATATATTAACGGTTGGGGAAGCGCAATGTAATTGATCCTACCATCATCTAACCTATCCACCCCTAACTTCCTATGTACCGTTCGTGCCGTTCCCCTTCTTGTTTCGATGCGTAGGTCGAGAGCAAGATTTTTCGATGCAATTCAAGATTTCACTCTAAACAAGTGCTACTTTGAGGCCTATGACAAGTGATTCTTAGAAAAACTCTCGATAGTCTACTTGTTCTAATTTAGGTTTTCTAGGGTGAGGCATTTGATTCCACAACCGTGAAAAAACTCTACCTCGATTTTATAGCGGATTGGAAACTTCTCTTTGTTTCGAGTTCGCGCTGAAATCAGCGCCAGGCGATCCCTAATGCCACATCCCGAAACATATAATAACGGTTGGGGGCACGCAATGTAATTGATCCTACCATCATCTAACCTATCCACCTAACTTCCTATGTACCGTTCGTGCCGTTCCCCTTCTTGTTTCGATGCGTAGGTCGAGACAGAATTTTTCGATGCAATTCCAAGATTTCACTCTAAACAAGTGCTACTTTGAGGCCTATGACAAGTGATTCTTAGAAAAACTCTCGATAGTCTACTTGTTCTAATTTAGGTTTTTCTAGGGTGAGGCATTTGATTCCACAACCGTGAAAAACTCTACCTCGATTTTATAGCCGGATTGGAAACTTCTCTTTGTTTCGAGTTCGCGCTGAAATCAGCGCCGGCGATCCCCTAATGCCACATCCCGAAACATATATTAACGGTTGGGGAAGCAAATGTAATTGATCCTACCATCATCTAACCTATCCACCCTAACTTCCTATGTACCGTTCGTGCCGTTCCCCTTCTTGTTTCGATGCGTAGGTCGAGACGAAGATTTTCGATGCAATTCCAAGATTTCACTCTAAACAAGTGCTACTTTGAGGCCTATGACAAGTGATTCTTAGAAAAACTCTCGATAGTCTACTTGTTCTAATTTAGGTTTTCTAGGGTGAGGCATTTGATTCCACAACCGTGAAAAACTCTACCTCGATTTTATAGCCGGATTGGAAACTTCTCTTTGTTTCGAGTTCGCTGAAATCAGCGCCCGCCGATCCCTAATGCCACATCCCGAAACATATAATAACGGTTGGGGAACGCAATGTAATTGATCCTACCATCATCTAACCTATCCACCCTAACTTCCTATGTACCGTTCGTGCCGTTCCCCTTCTTGTTTCGATGCGTAGGTCGAGACGAGAGATTTTTCGATGCAATTCCAAGATTTCACTCTAAACAAGTGCTACTTTGAGGCCTATGACAAGTGATTCTTAGAAAAACTCTCGATAGTCTACTTGTTCTAATTTAGGTTTTCTAGGGTGAGGCATTTGATTCCACAACCGTGAAAAACTCTACCTCGATTTTATAGCCGGATTGGAAACTTCTCTTTGTTTTTTGAGTTCGCGCTGAAATCAGCGCCAGCCGATCCCCTAATGCCACATCCCAAAAACATATATTAACGGTTGGGGAGCATAATGTAATTGATCCTACCATCATCTAACCTATCCACCCCTAACTTCCTATGTACCGTTCGTGCCGTTCCCCTTCTTGTTTCGATGCGTAGGTCGAGGCAGAGATTTTCGATGCAATTCAAGATTTCACTCTAAACAAGTGCTACTTTGAGGCCTATGACAAGTGATTCTTAGAAAAACTCTCGATAGTCTACTTGTTCTAATTTAGGTTTTCTAGGGTGAGGCATTTGATTCCACAACCGTGAAAAACTCTACCTCGATTTTATAGCCGGATTGGAAACTTCTCTTTGTTTCGAGTTCGCTGAAATCAGCGCCGGCGATCCCCTAATGCCACATCCCGAAACATATATTAACGGTTGGGGAACGCAATGTAATTGATCCTACCATCATCTAACCTATCCACCCTAACTTCCTATGTACCGTTCGTGCCGTTCCCCTTCTTGTTTCGATGCGTAGGTCGAGGGCAGATTTTTTCGATGCAATTCCAAGATTTCACTCTAAACAAGTGCTACTTTGAGGCCTATGACAAGTGATTCTTAGAAAAACTCTCGATAGTCTACTTGTTCTAATTTAGGTTTTCTAGGGTGAGGCATTTGATTCCACAACCGTGAAAAACTCTACCTCGATTTTATAGCGGATTGGAAACTTCTCTTTGTTTTGAGTTCGCGCTGAAATCAGCGCCCGGCGATCCCTAATGCCACATCCCGAAACATATATTAACGGTTGGGGAACGCAATGTAATTGATCCTACCATCATCTAACCTATCCACCCTAACTTCCTATGTACCGTTCGTGCCGTTCCCCTTCTTGTTTTGATGCGTAGGTCGAGACGCGAAGATTTTTCGATGCAATTCCAAGATTTCACTCTAAACAAGTGCTACTTTGAGGCCTATGACAAGTGATTCTTAGAAAAACTCTCGATAGTCTACTTGTTCTAATTTAGGTTTTTCTAGGGTGAGGCATTTGATTCCACAACCATGAAAAACTCTACCTCGATTTTATAGCCGGATTGGAAACTTCTCTTTGTTTCGAGTTCGCGCTGAAATCAGCGCCAGCGATCCCTAATGCCACATCCCGAAACATATAATAACGGTTGGGGAACATAATGTAATTGATCCTACCATCATCTAACCTATCCACCTAACTTCCTATGTACCGTTCGTGCCGTTCCCCTTCTTGTTTCGATGCGTAGGTCGAGGCACAGAGATTTTCGATGCAATTCCAAGATTTCACTCTAAACAAGTGCTACTTTGAGGCCTATGACAAGTGATTCTTAGAAAAACTCTCGATAGTCTACTTGTTCTAATTTAGGTTTTTCTAGGGTGAGGCATTTGATTCCACAACCGTGAAAAACTCTACCTCGATTTTATAGCCGGATTGGAAACTTCTCTTTGTTTCGAGTTCGCTGAAATCAGCGCCCGCCGATCCCCTAATGCCACATCCCGAAACATATATTAACGGTTGGGGGAGCATAATGTAATTGATCCTACCATCATCTAACCTATCCACCCTAACTTCCTATGTACCGTTCGTGCCGTTCCCCTTCTTGTTTCGATGCGTAGGTCGAGAACGAATTTTCGATGCAATTCCAAGATTTCACTCTAAACAAGTGCTACTTTGAGGCCTATGACAAGTGATTCTTAGAAAAACTCTCGATAGTCTACTTGTTCTAATTTAGGTTTTCTAGGGTGAGGCATTTGATTCCACAACCGTGAAAAAAAAGTCTACCTCGATTTTATAGCCGGATTGGAAACTTCTCTTTGTTTCGAGTTCGCGCTGAAATCAGCGCCCGGCGATCCCTAATGCCACATCCCGAAAACATATATTAACGGTTGGGGAGCGCATAATGTAATTGATCCTACCATCATCTAACCTATCCACCTAACTTCCTATGTACCGTTCGTGCCGTTCCCCTTCTTGTTTCGATGCGTAGGTCGAGACAGAGATTTTTCGATGCAATTCCAAGATTTCACTCTAAACAAGTGCTACTTTGAGGCCTATGACAAGTGATTCTTAGAAAAACTCTCGATAGTCTACTTGTTCTAATTTAGGTTTTTCTAGGGTGAGGCATTTGATTCCACAACCGTGAAAAACTCTACCTCGATTTTATAGCGGATTGGAAACTTCTCTTTGTTTCGAGTTCGCTGAAATCAGCGCCCGGCGATCCCCTAATGCCACATCCCGAAACATATATATTAACGGTTGGGGAACATAATGTAATTGATCCTACCATCATCTAACCTATCCACCCTAACTTCCTATGTACCGTTCGTGCCGTTCCCCTTCTTGTTTCGATGCGTAGGTCGAGACGAGATTTTCGATGCAATTCCAAGATTTCACTCTAAACAAGTGCTACTTTGAGGCCTATGACAAGTGATTCTTAGAAAAACTCTCGATAGTCTACTTGTTCTAATTTAGGTTTTCTAGGGTGAGGCATTTGATTCCACAACCGTGAAAAACTCTACCTCGATTTTATAGCCGGATTGGAAACTTCTCTTTGTTTCGAGTTCGCGCTGAAATCAGCGCCAGCGGTCCCTAATGCCACATCCAGAAATATATAATAACGGTTGGGGAACGCAATGTAATTGATCCTACCATCATCTAACCTATCCACCCCTAACTTCCTATGTACCGTTCGTGCCGTTCCCCTTCTTGTTTCGATGCGTAGGTCGAGGCAAGATTTTCGATGCAATTCCAAGATTTCACTCTAAACAAGTGCTACTTTGAGGCCTATGACAAGTGATTCTTAGAAAAACTCTCGATAGTCTACTTGTTCTAATTTAGGTTTTTCTAGGGTGAGGCATTTGATTCCACAACCGTGAAAAACTCTACCTCGATTTTATAGCCGGATTGGAAACTTCTCTTTGTTTCGAGTTCGCGCTGAAATCAGCGCCCGATCCCCTAATGCCACATCCCGAAACATATAATTAACGGTTGGGGAACACAATGTAATTGATCCTACCATCATCTAACCTATCCACCCTAACTTCCTATGTACCGTTCGTGCCGTTCCCCTTCTTGTTTTTCGATGCGTAGGTCGAGCAGATTTTTCGATGCAATTCAAGATTTCACTCTAAACAAGTGCTACTTTGAGGCCTATGACAAGTGATTCTTAGAAAAACTCTCGATAGTCTACTTGTTCTAATTTAGGTTTTCTAGGGTGAGGCATTTGATTCCACAACCGTGAAAAACTCTACCTCGATTTTATAGCCGGATTGGAAACTTCTCTTTGTTTCGAGTTCGCGCTGAAATCAGCGCCCGGCGATCCCCTAATGCCACATCCCGAAACATATATTAACGGTTGGGGAACGCAATGTAATTGATCCTACCATCATCTAACCTATCCACCCTAACTTCCTATGTACCGTTCGTGCCGTTCCCCTTCTTGTTTTTTGATGCGTAGGTCGAGGCAAGATTTTCGATGCAATTCCAAGATTTCACTCTAAACAAGTGCTACTTTGAGGCCTATGACAAGTGATTCTTAGAAAAACTCTCGATAGTCTACTTGTTCTAATTTAGGTTTTCTAGGGTGAGGCATTTGATTCCACAACCATGAAAAACTCTACCTCGATTTTATAGCCGGATTGGAAACTTCTCTTTGTTTCGAGTTCGCTGAAATCAGCGCCAGGCCGATCCCTAATGCCACATCCCGAAATATATAATAACGGTTGGGGAACGCAGTGTAATTGATCCTACCATCATCTAACCAATCCACCCTAACTTCCTATGTACCGTTCGTGCCGTTCCCCTTCTTGTTTCGCTATGTAGGTCGAGACAGAGATTTTCGATGCAATTCAAGATTTCACTCTAAACAAGTGCTACTTTGAGGCCTATGACAAGTGATTCTTAGAAAAACTCTCTGATAGTCTACTTGTTCTAATTTAGGTTTTTCTAGGGTGAGGCATTTGATTCCACAACCGTGAAAAACTCTACCTCGATTTTATAGCCGGATTGGAAACTTCTCTTTGTTTCGAGTTCGCGGCTGAAATCAGCGCCAGGCGATCCCTAATGCCACATCCCGAAACATATATTAACGGTTGGGGAAACGCAATGTAATTGATCCTACCATCATCTAACCTATCCACCCTAACTTCCTATGTACCGTTCGTGCCGTTCCCCTTCTTGTTTTCGATGCGTAGGTCGAGGCAATTTTTTCGATGCAATTCAAGATTTCACTCTAAACAAGTGCTACTTTGAGGCCTATGACAAGTGATTCTTAGAAAAACTCTCGATAGTCTACTTGTTCTAATTTAGGTTTTCTAGGGTGAGGCATTTGATTCCACAACCGTGAAAAACTCTACCTCGATTTTATAGCCGGATTGGAAACTTCTCTTTTTGTTTCGAGTTCGCGCTGAAATCAGCGCCCGGCCGATCCCTAATGCCACATCCCGAAACATATAATAACGGTTGGGGAGCGCAATGTAATTGATCCTACCATCATCTAACCTATCCACCCTAACTTCCTATGTACCGTTCGTGCCGTTCCCCTTCTTGTTTCGATGCGTAGGTCGAGGCGAATTTTTCGATGCAATTCAAGATTTCACTCTAAACAAGTGCTACTTTGAGGCCTATGACAAGTGATTCTTAGAAAAACTCTCGATAGTCTACTTGTTCTAATTTAGGTTTTCTAGGGTGAGGCATTTGATTCCACAACCGTGAAAAAACTCTACCTCGATTTTATAGCCGGATTGGAAACTTCTCTTTGTTTCGAGTTCGCGCTGAAATCAGCGCCCGGCGATCCCTAATGCCACATCCCGAAACATATATTAACGGTTGGGGAAGCGCAATGTAATTGATCCTACCATCATCTAACCTATCCACCCTAACTTCCTATGTACCGTTCGTGCCGTTCCCCTTCTTGTTTCGATGCGTAGGTCGAGGCGAGAGATTTTCGATGCAATTCAAGATTTCACTCTAAACAAGTGCTACTTTGAGGCCTATGACAAGTGATTCTTAGAAAAACTCTCGATAGTCTACTTGTTCTAATTTAGGTTTTCTAGGGTGAGGCATTTGATTCCACAACCATGAAAAACTCTACCTCGATTTTATAGCCGGATTGGAAACTTCTCTTTGTTTCGAGTTCGCGCTGAAATCAGCGCCCGGCCGATCCCTAATGCCACATCCGAAACATATAATAACGGTTGGGGAAGCATAATGTAATTGATCCTACCATCATCTAACCTATCCACCCTAACTTCCTATGTACCGTTCGTGCCGTTCCCTTCTTGTTTTTGATGCGTAGGTCGAGGCAATTTTTCGATGCAATTCAAAGATTTCACTCTAAACAAGTGCTACTTTGAGGCCTATGACAAGTGATTCTTAGAAAAACTCTCGATAGTCTACTTGTTCTAATTTAGGTTTTTCTAGGGTGAGGCATTTGATTCCACAACCGTGAAAAACTCTACCTCGATTTTATAGCGGATTGGAAACTTCTCTTTGTTTCGAGTTCGCTGAAATCAGCGCCCGCCGATCCCTAATGCCACATCCACAAAACATATATTAACGGTTGGGGAGCGCAATGTAATTGATCCTACCATCATCTAACCTATCCACCCTAACTTCCTATGTACCGTTCGTGCCGTTCCCCTTCTTGTTTCGATGCGTAGGTCGGTCGAGCCAGATTTTTCGATGCAATTCAAGATTTCACTCTAAACAAGTGCTACTTTGAGGCCTATGACAAGTGATTCTTAGAAAAACTCTCGATAGTCTACTTGTTCTAATTTAGGTTTTTCTAGGGTGAGGCATTTGATTCCACAACCATGAAAAACTCTACCTCGATTTTATAGCCGGATTGGAAACTTCTCTTTGTTTCGAGTTCGCGCTGAAATCAGCGCCAGCGATCCCTAATGCCACATCCGAAACATATATTAACGGTTGGGGAACATAATGTAATTGATCCTACCATCATCTAACCTATCCACCTAACTTCCTATGTACCGTTCGTGCCGTTCCCCTTCTTGTTTCGGTTCGTAGGTCGAGGCAGAGATTTTCGATGCAATTCCAAGATTTCACTCTAAACAAGTGCTACTTTGAGGCCTATGACAAGTGATTCTTAGAAAAACTCTCGATAGTCTACTTGTTCTAATTTAGGTTTTCTAGGGTGAGGCATTTGATTCCACAACCGTGAAAAACTCTACCTCGATTTTATAGCGGATTGGAAACTTCTCTTTGTTTCGAGTTCGCTGAAATCAGCGCCGGCCGATCCCTAATGCCACATCCCGAAACATATATTAACGGTTGGGGAACGCAATGTAATTGATCCTACCATCATCTAACCTATCCACCCCTAACTTCCTATGTACCGTTCGTGCCGTTCCCCTTCTTGTTTCGATGCGTAGGTCGAGACGAGAGATTTTCGATGCAATTCAAGATTTCACTCTAAACAAGTGCTACTTTGAGGCCTATGACAAGTGATTCTTAGAAAAACTCTCGATAGTCTACTTGTTCTAATTTAGGTTTTCTAGGGTGAGGCATTTGATTCCACAACCGTGAAAAACTCTACCTCGATTTTATAGCCGGATTGGAAACTTCTCTTTGTTTCGAGTTCGCTGAAATCAAATCAGCCGATCCCCCTAATGCCACATCCCGAAACATATATTAACGGTTGGGGAAGCGCAATGTAATTGATCCTACCATCATCTAACCTATCCACCCTAACTTCCTATGTACCGTTCGTGCCGTTCCCCTTCTTGTTTCGCTGCGTAGGTCGAGAGCAGAGATTTTTCGATGCAATTCCAAGATTTCACTCTAAACAAGTGCTACTTTGAGGCCTATGACAAGTGATTCTTAGAAAAACTCTCGATAGTCTACTTGTTCTAATTTAGGTTTTCTAGGGTGAGGCATTTGATTCCACAACCGTGAAAAACTCTACCTCGATTTTATAGCGGATTGGAAACTTCTCTTTGTTTTTCGAGTTCGCGCTGAAATCAGCGCCAGCCGTCCCCTAATGCCACATCCCGAAACATATAATAACGGTTGGGGGAGCATAATGTAATTGATCCTACCATCATCTAACCTATCCACCCTAACTTCCTATGTACCGTTCGTGCCGTTCCCCTTCTTGTTTCGATGCGTAGGTCGAGGCGGAGATTTTCGATGCAATTCAAGATTTCACTCTAAACAAGTGCTACTTTGAGGCCTATGACAAGTGATTCTTAGAAAAACTCTCGATAGTCTACTTGTTCTAATTTAGGTTTTTCTAGGGTGAGGCATTTGATTCCACAACCGTGAAAAAACTCTACCTCGATTTTATAGCCGGATTGGAAACTTCTCTTTGTTTTTCGAGTTCGCTGAAATCAGCGCCAGCGATCCCTAATGCCACATCCCGAAACATATATTAACGGTTGGGGAATGCAATGTAATTGATCCTACCATCATCTAACCTATCCACCCTAACTTCCTATGTACCGTTCGTGCCATTCCCCTTCTTGTTTCGATGCGTAGGTCGAGACGAAGATTTTCGATGCAATTCCAAGATTTCACTCTAAACAAGTGCTACTTTGAGGCCTATGACAAGTGATTCTTAGAAAAACTCTCTGATAGTCTACTTGTTCTAATTTAGGTTTTCTAGGGTGAGGCATTTGATTCCACAACCGTGAAAAACTCTACCTCGATTTTATAGCGGATTGGAAACTTCTCTTTGTTTCGAGTTCGCTGAAATCAGCGCCCGGCGATCCCTAATGCCACATCCCGAAACATATAATAACGGTTGGGGAGCGCAATGTAATTGATCCTACCATCATCTAACCTATCCACCCTAACTTCCTATGTACCGTTCGTGCCGTTCCCTTCTTGTTTCGATACGTAGGTCGAGACGAAGATTTTCGATGCAATTCCAAGATTTCACTCTAAACAAGTGCTACTTTGAGGCCTATGACAAGTGATTCTTAGAAAAACTCTCGATAGTCTACTTGTTCTAATTTAGGTTTTTCTAGGGTGAGGCATTTGATTCCACAACCGTGAAAAACTCTACCTCGATTTTATAGCCGGATTGGAAACTTCTCTTTGTTTCGAGTTCGCTGAAATCAGCGCCAGCGATCCCTAATGCCACATCCCGAAACATATATTAACGGTTGGGGGAACGCAATGTAATTGATCCTACCATCATCTAACCTATCCACCCTAACTTCCTATGTACCGTTCGTGCCGTTCCCCTTCTTGTTTCGATGCGTAGGTCGAGGCAGATTTTCGATGCAATTCCAAGATTTCACTCTAAACAAGTGCTACTTTGAGGCCTATGACAAGTGATTCTTAGAAAAACTCTCGATAGTCTACTTGTTCTAATTTAGGTTTTCTAGGGTGAGGCATTTGATTCCACAACCGTGAAAAAGTCTACCTCGATTTTATAGCCGGATTGGAAACTTCTCTTTGTTTCGAGTTCGCGCTGAAATCAGCGCCAGGCCGATCCCTAATGCCACATCCCGAAACATATATTAACGGTTGGGGAACATAATGTAATTGATCCTACCATCATCTAACCTATCCACCCTAACTTCCTATGTACCGTTCGTGCCGTTCCCCTTCTTGTTTCGATGCGTAGGTCGAGACGCAGATTTTTCGATGCAATTCCAAGATTTCACTCTAAACAAGTGCTACTTTGAGGCCTATGACAAGTGATTCTTAGAAAAACTCTCGATAGTCTACTTGTTCTAATTTAGGTTTTCTAGGGTGAGGCATTTGATTCCACAACCGTGAAAAACTCTACCTCGATTTTATAGCCGGATTGGAAACTTCTCTTTGTTTTGAGTTCGCGCTGAAATCAGCGCCCGGCGATCCCTAATGCCACATCCGAAACATATAATAACGGTTGGGGAGCAAATGTAATTGATCCTACCATCATCTAACCTATCCACCCTAACTTCCTATGTACCGTTCGTGCCGTTCCCCTTCTTGTTTCGATGCGTAGGTCGAGGCAGAGATTTTTCGATGCAATTCAAGATTTCACTCTAAACAAGTGCTACTTTGAGGCCTATGACAAGTGATTCTTAGAAAAACTCTCGATAGTCTACTTGTTCTAATTTAGGTTTTCTAGGGTGAGGCATTTGATTCCACAACCGTGAAAAAAGTCTACCTCGATTTTATAGCGGATTGGAAACTTCTCTTTGTTTCGAGTTCGCTGAAATCAGCGCCAGGCGATCCCTAATGCCACATCCCGAAACATATATTAACGGTTGGGGAGCGCAATGTAATTGATCCTACCATCATCTAACCTATCCACCCTAACTTCCTATGTACCGTTCGTGCCGTTCCCCTTCTTGTTTCGATGCGTAGGTCGAGATAAACATTTTCGATGCAATTCCAAGATTTCACTCTAAACAAGTGCTACTTTGAGGCCTATGACAAGTGATTCTTAGAAAAACTCTCTCGATAGTCTACTTGTTCTAATTTAGGTTTTTCTAGGGTGAGGCATTTGATTCCACAACCGTGAAAAACTCTACCTCGATTTTATAGCCGGATTGGAAACTTCTCTTTGTTTCGAGTTCGCGCTGAAATCAGCGCCAGCGATCCCTAATGCCACATCGAAACATATATTAACGGTTGGGGAACGCAATGTAATTGATCCTACCATCATCTAACCTATCCACCCTAACTTCCTATGTACCGTTCGTGCCGTTCCCCTTCTTGTTTATGTACGTAGGTCGAGACAGAGATTTTCGATGCAATTCCAAGATTTCACTCTAAACAAGTGCTACTTTGAGCCCTATGACAAGTGATTCTTAGAAAAACTCTCTGATAGTCTACTTGTTCAAATTTAGGTTTTCTAGGGTGAGGCATTTGATTCCACAACCATGAAAAACTCTACCTCGATTTTATAGCCGGATTGGAAACTTCTCTTTGTTTCGAGTTCGCGCTGAAATCAGCGCCCGGCAGTCCCCTAATGCCACATCCCGAAACATATAATAACGGTTGGGGAAATGCAATGTAATTGATCCTACCATCATCTAACCTATCCACCTAACTTCCTATGTACCGTTCGTGCCGTTCCCCTTCTTGTTTCGGTACGTAGGTCGAGACGAGATTTTTCGATGCAATTCAAGATTTCACTCTAAACAAGTGCTACTTTGAGGCCTATGACAAGTGATTCTTAGAAAAACTCTCGATAGTCTACTTGTTCTAATTTAGGTTTTCTAGGGTGAGGCATTTGATTCCACAACCATGAAAAACTCTACCTCGATTTTATAGCGGATTGGAAACTTCTCTTTGTTTCGAGTTCGCGCTGAAATCAGCGCCAACGATCCCTAATGCCACATCCCGAAACATATCTTAACGGTTGGGGAACGCAAATGTAATTGATCCTACCATCATCTAACCTATCCACCCTAACTTCCTATGTACCGTTCGTGCCGTTCCCCTTCTTGTTTCGATGCGTAGGTCGAGGCGAAGAGATTTTCGATGCAATTCCAAGATTTCACTCTAAACAAGTGCTACTTTGAGGCCTATGACAAGTGATTCTTAGAAAAACTCTCACGATAGTCTACTTGTTCTAATTTAGGTTTTCTAGGGTGAGGCATTTGATTCCACAACCATGAAAAACTCTACCTCGATTTTATAGCCGGATTGGAAACTTCTCTTTGTTTTTCGAGTTCGCGCTGAAATCAGCGCCGGCGATCCCTAATGCCACATCCCGAAACATATAATAACGGTTGGGGAGCGCAATGTAATTGATCCTACCATCATCTAACCTATCCACCCTAACTTCCTATGTACCGTTCGTGCCGTTCCCCCCTTCTTGTTTAGCTACGTAGGTCGAGACGGACATTTTCGATGCAATTCAAGATTTCACTCTAAACAAGTGCTACTTTGAGGCCTATGACAAGTGATTCTTAGAAAAACTCTCGATAGTCTACTTGTTCTAATTTAGGTTTTCTAGGGTGAGGCATTTGATTCCACAACCGTGAAAAACTCTACCTCGATTTTATAGCGGGATTGGAAACTTCTCTTTGTTTCGAGTTCGCGCTGAAATCAACGCCAGCAGTCCCTAATGCCACATCCCGAAACATATATTAGCGGTTGGGGAGCATAATGTAATTGATCCTACCATCATCTAACCTATCCACCTAACTTCCTATGTACCGTTCATGCCGTTCCCCTTCTTGTTTTCGAGATATGTAGGTCGAGCGAGATTTTCGATGCAATTCCAAGATTTCACTCTAAACAAGTGCTACTTTGAGGCCTATGACAAGTGATTCTTAGAAAAACTCTCGATAGTCTACTTGTTCTAATTTAGGTTTTTTCTAGGGTGAGGCATTTGATTCCCCAACCATGAAAAACTCTACCTCGATTTTATAGCGGATTGGAAACTTCTCTTTGTTTGAGTTCGCTGAAATCGGCGCCAATGATCCTAATGCCACATCCAGAAACATATAATAACGGTTGGGGGAACGCAATGTAATTGATCCTACCATCATCTAACCTATCCACCCCTAACTTCCTATGTTCCGTTCGTGCCGTTCCCTTCTTCTTGTTTCGGTACGTAGGTCGAGAGCAGAGATTTTCGATGCAATTCAAAGATTTCACTCTAAACAAGTGCTACTTTGAGGCCTATGACAAGTGATTCTTAGAAAAACTCTCTGATAGTCTACTTGTTCTAATTTAGGTTTTTCTAGGGTGAGGCATTTGATTCCTTACCATGAAAAACTCTACCTCGAT
>JADLZK010011513.1:0-98351 GCA_015847255.1 Hyparrhenia diplandra | reverse complement strand
GATGGCCGGAGGGAGGGACGGACACACAGACCGGGCATGCGGCGGAAATTAAACGTCCTTTGTGTTGTGGCCTTGTGCGCGTTTAATTTTCTCGCGCCGATCTTTCTTTCTATAAGCACAATGATTCCACGGCCGGCCGGGTCGCTTTCGTGGCCATTACTGACCCAACAACCGGGTCTTACTGCGGCGCGGCCTGCTAGATCAGTTAATTCGTCTCTCATGATTAGATTACCTCTCGATCGCTTTTATCCTTTTTTTGCCGGCCGCGAAACTAGCGCTTGACAGTGGCCTAGATTTCACGTATCAGCTGGTTAGGTTTTTCTTTCTAATCGTCCTGTCCTTTGTTGATCTGATGTCAGCATCAGCGTAAGCGAAAATAATGCATGGGCGGAGCAAAAAGTATATAATGCAAGCCTGATGCATCATGATTGGCTTAGGCGCTTTTGGCTTTCGCCAAAGTCATTATATATTACGTATGTGTTATATCTCTACCTGACGTCAAACTCGATTATCTGCTCGTACGTAATCGAATATTAGGTATCCAAACGTACGGTTGTTTGTTAATTTCTTGCCGCTGCTGCGCTCACGGACTTTAATTGTGAACTGTTCTGGGGACGGCTGTGACTGTGAGTACATTGCCACGAAACACCTTCTTGGCGTGCGTACGTACGTACTGTCCTGAAAGACAATAATATACCTTTTGAAAATGACGCAACACCCCGTCACGGTATATAATTAATTAAGAACCAAAACACCTCATGACAAATGCTGCAGTAAAGCAGGTGGAGAATCGAACATCGAAAATGAAAGCTACTAGCGCGAAGAAAAGACCACCATATGATGGGTGCGTTAGACTATCGGGAAAGAGTGGTCCATGGACGATCGATGGCGACCGATGATGGCTCATCAAAATCTAATCGTCCGATCGATCGCTACGCCTCGTGTTTGTCCTCTACCACGCATGGCGTTCATGATACGTGTCCCTGTACGCTAGATAAGCTGACGGAGCACGTCCTCGAGTGCTGACCAGTGCACTCGAGTATAGAATGACTCAGGAGCATCTCCGGCAACTTCGTTCCCTCTATTTCATTCTACATGTTTTTTACATGCATGGGTAACGGACTAAAGGGCCTAAAACATTATTATTTCTAGCTAGTAATTTTATATTAAGAGAGATGCAACCTTCTAACCGATTGTTTTGGGTCTCCCAACAACCGAATTTTGGACCCTTAGATGTGACATGTGCGCAATGGCTGTGTTAAGTTCCAAACTTTGAACTCCAAACTATTTCACATCAAATCTTTTTATCACGCATTGAGCATCAAATGTAGCCAAACGAAATAACTAATTACACGGTTTAGATTTACTTTGTGACACAAATTTTTTGGGCGTATTAGCTTATGGTGCGGCAACAATTATCACAAACAAAACCAAAAAGTGCTTCAATATCAAATTCAATGTTGTAGTGCCAAATTTCGCATAACTAAACACAACCATATGAAACGTATGATATTGTTCCAGATCCTTTCTTCTTCCCTGTTAGTTCTTTGCCTCTCGACTTCTACCCCATCAGTTCAGTCCATGCGGCGGACGCTACCGCGCCCAAGATAGCCTCTCCAAATTGCCGCCGCCGGCCCAAGGCAACCCTTCGCTGCCGAAAGGGATGCTTAATGAAAAATGCGTCAATGGTGTCATCGCGTAAAACTGCCGAAAGGGATCATTTGCCTTAATGCCCTTACTTCCCAACATATTTTCTTTTGTCAATCCAAAATGAAAAAATTTGGGACCTCCATAAATTAAGCATAATCCATTTTTTATATGTATATGGCTCCATACAGATTTTATATTTTTAATCAAAATTCTTTTTAGCTAGAATACTATTATATTTGAGTTTTTTTTTATTAAGATGTTTGTCCCTAAAATGGCTTCCAAGAAATTCATTAAAAACATTAGATGTCATGGTTAAAAAAATTGTTTGTTTTCATTTAATTTTCTTGTTTGATGCCAATAATAAAACTCAAACATAAAATTCTAGAAATAATGGTTAATTTCAAAAAACATAAGATTCTAGAAATTCATTAAAAACAATAGACGCCATGGCTTTGTTATGGAACCTTTTAAATTAAATTTAGCTTATGCCAACTAATAAAACTCAAACATAAGATTCTAGAAATAATTTAATTTTAAAACTACCAAAGCTATGATGCTAGATCTAAGCAAAATTGGTCGTATTTGATTTTCTAGTATCTTTTTATAAAATTAATTACAGGCATGATTCTTTGGAAATCACTATGCATTTGTTTTTGG
Organism: Hyparrhenia diplandra; assembly: GCA_015847255.1. Taxonomy (NCBI): domain Eukaryota; kingdom Viridiplantae; phylum Streptophyta; class Magnoliopsida; order Poales; family Poaceae; genus Hyparrhenia; species Hyparrhenia diplandra. The sequence continues at coordinate 96,044 of JADLZK010011513.1, read as the reverse complement.
ATTATAAGACAAGAAGATGGACGTAGCTAGAAGTCCTGTCGGCCCTTTGGACTGCGGACTCGAGCTTGCTCAAGGCCAACAAGTGAATGTGGATGGTGAAGGAGAAACAAAACATGCACCATGATTTTCCTTTCCAAAAAAAAAAAACATGCACCATGATTTGAATCTGCCGAACCATGATGTTTCCGTCGTATATACCCTATTCCTGATTATAGGAAGAGTACGAAGGACAAAAAGATGCCATGTAGACGGGGGGCTAACCAGTAGGCCTACGATGAGATACAGCGGCCATCACTGAACAGTGCAGTGCAAGTCCGCAACTGTCCCGGAGTCGCCCGGTCCCGTTGCCGAAAAGATCTGGCGAACCATTCTACTAGTACGTACGTACAGTACCTTGCACAGCGCCCGGCATGAAAGCCCGATAAAGAAATGGCAGCAGCTCCGGCATGAACTCTCTGCCTGCCTGGCTCCATGTCCAGACACTGTACCACCACGTCAGCTCATCACGCGCTCGTGTTCCTCGCATCTGACATGGCGCATTCACGGGAAACAGGGAGGAGCGCTGCGTGGCATCTGAGCGCACCGCCGGCCAGTTTTGTCCGGTACTAACCGCCGGAATAAATCTCCGGCCTCATCGCCTGACGTTTTGCAATGGGATCCTATAGCTTATGAAATTGCATTGCCGTATAGATGCATGACAGCAACAAACCGAGAAGAAAGAGTTTTGAGGCGTGGTCGTCTGTCTCGACGAATGGCGTGCTCGATAGTCGATACCATGCACGCGAAAACGCACAAGGACTGGTGGAGTCTGGACAGCGAGATGCATGCTGGGTTCGCCGGCCGACCGCGCGCCGCGGCAGGCAGGGTGGTCGGGGAAGTCGGCGGCGAGCATGCTGGACGCCTGAGTGCTGGGTTCCCCTAATTGTGTGGCTGTGTCAGTGCCCACATCTAATCTAAAGAAATGACTCACTTATTATGCGCAATCAAAGCTAGCTGGGTCCATCCGCAGTGCTATTATTTTCGTCACCACTTAATTAAGGTGTGTTTGGTTGGGTGCCAGTTTTTCTCGTGGTCCATGTTGCAACTGCGAGGTACAGTACTGTACATGAACAGGTGCCCCGTGATGAAAATGTGCCGTCGAGTTGGCCCTGATGGAAGCACCTGCGAGTTGACGGGCAGTCCGCTAAAGCAGTTGCAAAACCACGGGCGGGCTAGTGGATTTCCCGTGGAAACTGAGCAAAGGCTATTGCAAATTGCATGCGATGCAGTTAACCTGGTTGTAAATAGAATCTGGAGCGTGATTAACTTGTGACTCTATTCTAAAGTAGTAGCTATCTTGGTCGTATACAGTACTAGTACAATTTAACAATTTTGCGTCACGGTCGAGGGCGGATGATGCGCGATACGGAACCGGGAGTCTGTCCTGCATGCCAACAACATGATGTTCCCTCTCCCCTGTGCGAAAACATCAGTTCACAGATTCGCGAAAAAATAAAACACATGAGTTCACAGGAGCGTTGATCCGTTCGTCCCGTCCGTCGTATCTAAGCTGTTCCCTGGCCGAGCTGAGAGGAGTCTTGTTTGTAATCGATCCACTCCCCTTTGGATTTGTGAAGGTGACACGGGGCCGCTGTTGTCATGTGATTCGATGCCGACCTCCGAGTCTCCGACACAACTCACAGCTCGCAACAACGACCGCCGAGCTAGTACGAGTACTGTAACTCTCTTTCCTGACCGCCGTGCCGAAAGGAGAGGCTAGTATGCAGATCTTGTCGCTGCAGCCTGCAGGAAGTGAAGCAGCGCGCGGCGCCTAGCAGTACTACACCTGCAGCTACCGGACCGTAGTGTGGCATCTCACTAGCAGGCCGGACGCGAGCTCTGCACCTCTTGCGCGCACTGTGGTGGGCTGGTGGCAGACTCGCGGCCCGCAGCAGGATGATCATGAGGACGCGAGTAGTTGAGCGCGGGCATATCCGCGAAAGGCGCCCACCACCAGAACACGGGCCTCTCTCCCCCAGGCGTGCGGGCCGTGTTGTGCCGCGTGCCCCATTCGCCAACCACCCGAGACCTGAGGCCAGGTGCTGGTTGCCCCAGTCAGGCTCAGGTCCGTGAGGTTCTCGCGCATGCGCCGTGCCTACACCACGGAACAGTCGAGGATTTTCCTTGTAACTGTCGCGGGCCGCCAGAGTTGGTCTGGGATCAAGATCAACGTAGTCGGCAGGGATGAGGTGAGGTCGATGGTTCGCGCCGAGGTTCAGCTGACACGTCATTGTTAGTTGCAGCTGCGCCCACGCATATACTGCTTTCAGAACGAAATGATTGGCAGTCTGCCGTGAATAACGATGCAGATTGCTAGAGAGCATCACGCCCGAAGAATACAATCTCACATTTACAGTTCTGACGTTAAGTAATTACCAATACTTTAAAAGAATTAAAACTCCCGCTACAATTGCCGCTATCTCCAAATACCATTGTTGAGGGTCAAGTTATTTGCTTCTATGTAGTACAATTTAGAATGGAAGTAATATACAATAATAATATGGAAACATGCCTTGTATTAACGAAATAACACTCTAACTAGATACTCTGTAATGGAAAAATCATCTGTACATGTACTGATTGCAGCACATCTATACAAGTACTGCGACCACCGGCTCAACAAACAACAGACCCACAACTGTCCGAACACCAAAACTGTGATGCGTGATTCTGGCTTCTGCACGGCACATGCACAACTTTCACGGGGAAGCCGGGGCAGGTGGTTTCAGAGTCCTGGTTAGCTGCAACTTGAGCAGCAGAGATTCTTGTGCCAGTCGCCATGGACTTCTTGATCTGATGATCATTACAAGAAAAAGAGAGTAAGGCATCAACACAACATGAAGGTAAAGCAGCCGATACAAGTAGCAGATCCAACAGTCAGAAGAATGTTCAAGCAGAGGAGTTTATTTTCGAAATAACATTCAATATAGGTTCCATTTGGCCAATTCAACAATTATATCATGTTTCCAATCTCAACAACATTTTCTAGAACATCCTCATGCGTTTTATAACACATAAGATGGGAGATGTATGGCAACATGCACATGATCAACCATGAAATTAGGAATTAGATTGGGGGTGGGGGGTGGGGGGGGGGGGGTTCAAGCCCCCACCTGATATATTAGAAGCCACAGATGCTAGCCAAAGCCTGGTGGTGGCGGGGCACATGGCCCAAACAGAAGGGGGTTCAGAGAGGTAAGTTGTTACACCAAAAGTAAGAAAGACGGATATCATTCCTAGGCAACCTACACCTCCACAGCTCTGCAGAGCTCCGGCAAGTCGCCAATACTCCGGAGTCATACTGAACACCACGTCATAATGATCTACAGTGAAGGAGAAGTTTATCCTGTCGTCAGAAAGAAGTCTTCAGACTATCGTAGCTATTCTCTGTGGCAGCTGTTAAAGTCCACATATAATTCAATGTAATAAGGGGCAAACGTTTATGACCTGAGCGTAGTTGGTAGCTAGTCATGCTCTAGTATCAAGCAGGGGCTGTTTGATAGCTGATACTTGCGTTAAAAGGTGCAGATGGTTTATCCATGCTGCTGAGCTGTAAACTGAATATTTTGTCTGTTGGCGAAAGTTAATAGACGGGGGCATGGCCCTTTTACTCTAAAAACACCACGTCATAACGGTGCTTCCACAATTCCTAGCAGATGAGGAGAAGGAGCGAAGCTTTCACTGCCCTGGGCATGGGCACCGGAGTAGAGGTCTCCCACAAGCAGCTAACCTCGGCGATCTGTCTCACATCCCACCCAATGTCATTCCAGAAGCTTTGGGTAAAGGGGTAGCCAGAGATGAGATGGTCTGTTGTCTCTGAGGCGTCACCACAGATGACACAGGAGGCGTCTTGCAACACATGTTTCGACAGCATAATGCTCTTACAGTTGATCCTCCCTTTGACCAAGAGCCAACCAAAGAACGTCGCCCAGGGGACGGCAAAGTTTTTCCACACAAACTGGTAGGAGGGGCAGGTGGTGTCGCTTCTTGTGGAGGCCCTGTAAATCATACCGGACACCAATCTTTGAGAATTGTCTGCAAAGAAGCATTCCCTGTTGTCTCTGTCGGCTGTGAGAGTCACCTCTTGTAGAAGGAGTCCCATTTGATGGACAACTATCGACTATGAACTACTTGTTTCTTGTATAGTTTGATTTCATCACCACTGAAGCCCGACAAGGTGATATTCCAGCTTCGTTTTGTAATGGAAAATACTAAGATACAATAAAACTATATTTTGAATAAAGGTAACCTAAAAGGTAATATCACATATTCTACAAGACAAAATAATATGGGAACCTGCATGGAGAGGTACATTTTTTGCTTCTAATGTGCTTGACTTCCTATGCTTTTCTAAAGAACAAGCAGCTCATCTATATTTCCAGAGAATGTTTTTAGGAGGTACTAATAGTCAGGAGAAATTTAATATTTTGTTGCCTCTAACTTTATGGGGATATAAGCACTCCAGGTGTACAAACTGCTTGGAGTCTGAGGGCACATTAGTAACTACAATGATAATCTTTAGCATAGAAATCCTCTAAAAGCAAAAACATCAAACCAACAACTGAGAACCTTAGGTCCTTAGCCACAAGGGAACATGGATTATAGCTATAATCAAGTATTCCAGATTTAAAATATGCCAACTGATCTACCAACTTCTAAAAGCGTGTGGACAACCATCGATGCGAGTTCAGTCTTTATTTGGAAAAATTCAGCTCCCCCTCAGGTCAGATTGTTCATGTGTCTTCTAATCCAACGGTGAATTCACGGCCGGACCGTCCTTTACAAAAAAAAACACGTCCCTCCAAGGCGGCTTCTGTGAAGTCTACCATCAGGACGATGAGACACCAGATCAAATTATAAACGGTTGCAACCTGGGGAAAGACTTTTGGCGAAAAACTTTTGCGTGACCTCGGTGCTGACCACGGATATGCCAGACCTACACTTTGTCGGACACCCGCTGGCCTGCCTAGTGTAGAGTTTGCAACGTTCATGACCCTCTGTTGCTGGTAGCTATCGAAGGCAAGAAACTTAATGGTTTTCAGGAATGAAAGGCCAACCTTGTCTCAGGTGCTTGCAAGTTGCAAAGAAACTGTAGAGCAATAGAGACATCGTTTCCTAGCAAAGAAAAAACAAGTTGTTGGAATTTGGTGTCAAAGATTTGAAATGGCTAGACTGGCATAGCTTAGGAATTTTTTCGTTCTCTGAATATTTGCACTGCAGTCATCATTTCCTAAGTGATGACTCATCTTTGTAACTTGTTTTGTACCAGTTTGTACATTATACGTGCGGCCATATAAATGAAATCAGGTGTGGAACGCCAACCCCCCTCCCCCGTTGACCTTCAAAATGAAAAGGCAACCGCATGATGTCAAATAAAACCAAGAGTGCTTTTCATTTACACTACAAGATATGTGTTTTTGCATTAACCCTTACTTGACAGAATTTTGCATTGTTCTTGCTATTCTCCTCTTGTGCACTCTACCCTTAACTTTTGGTGTTTGGAAGTAGGACCGGTAACTTAAGCTCCTTTTGTTACTAAACTTCTCTAGCTAATTATTACGCACTTATGTTTAGGCAGATCTACATCGAGTAGGACGAGAGGCACAACCGCCTGAGATCTATTTCAAGTAGCACTAGAGGGGAGGGGAGGGGAGGAAGACAAAACTTATATCGAAGCTATCGCGAAGAGACAAAGATGGGCGTGTCGGGGTTCGTAGGGGGAAGAGACAAAGAAGGGTCGGGGTTCGTAGGGAAGAGACAACGGCGTCGACTTCGGTGGTTGGGGGTCAGGGTAGTGTTTGTAGAATGACCCGTGAGGTTTTATATATAAGATGTTCGGCTAATTGGTGAGCGGAATGAGCCGGAAGCTGCAGTGTCATTTGGAATGGTAGATAAAACTAAAATGGTAAGTGAGATATAAGTTTAGAATTTGATTATAAATCATATGCAACTTAATAATATATTCTTTTCATTCTCTCTTCACTTGTGAAAACACTTAACAAATGTTTTTTTTTTTTTTCTTTTTTTATTTAGGACATGAGTGTTGAGATACCGATGAAAGTTTTGTTAAGGACATGAGTGTTGATATGCCGATGAAGGCATGAGTGTTGATGATGGTGATGATGCTACAAAGGTATGGATAATATATATATTTATCTTTTCTACTTTTCTATACTAGAACTATTGAGTAGCTATCATAATTATGGATCTAAGTCTTTGTTTGGTCTCTTGAACTGGCTTCACAATGAATTGCCCTCACTTAGGGGTGGGGGGCTGATTTATAAAGCAGGAGCGATGCACCATGGCCCTTGAATCAAACCAACATTGAAGAACGATGGCGATGCAATCCTTAAGGTGATGGGGTACTAACGTAGTGAGTCGAGCATGACAGATGGGCCCTCAAGCCGGTTAGTGGTGGGGGCAAAATTTACCTTCCAGTCCCTCGGGGTCTACCTCGAGGTTGACCCTCTCTCATGTCCCGTGGAACCTTTAGATTAGGTATTGTTACATAATATTATTTTTATTTCACCATCTTGGGTCCACCGTTTCTTTTTTTTTTTATAAATCCACATAGAAACACTAATTTACCAAAACTCATGGAAAATTGTCACTTCTCCGTATTTTTTTCAATTGATGGTTCTTGATGAATGTTAACTACGTCAACATTGTGCTACAATGAGCGTCGTGTATGGATGGGATAAGGGCGCAAAGTCAGCATATTTAGTGAACTTATCGATATCACTAATATAGTGTGATACATCTATGACTTTGGCGGTGCCTACGACAAAGTCCATGCAAATCACCTTCTAGGCCCGATCTAGAACAAGAAGCAGGCTCCTGAGTCTTAGTGTGATCAACTTTAGCTTGTTGACACACAATGCACTTTATGTGATATAAGTCTAAATATCATCCTTCATCTTGGGCTAGATAAACAATCGATGATTTCTATGATAGGTAGGAAGAACTCCATAATGGCCTCCCACTCTAGAACTATGAACTCCATAACCACACGTTTGACTCAATTTATAGAAAAAAATATGCAACATTCGTATCTCCAAATAAATTTATAAAAACTAAATTCAAAGATATTTCTAATAATACAAATTATATGTTGTAAATATTAATATTTTTTAATATATATTTAGTCAAAATTGTTTATCTGAAAGCCGGAAAAAACGACAATTATTTAGGGACGGAGGAAGTAGACTAGAGGTGATTATGTTTAATCTAGCCAGCTCGACCCGTTATCTTAACAAGCTAGAAGACCAACTTCGAAGTTGCTTGCTTACCTTACCTCCCAAACATAATGAACATATTAGATATAATCTATGTATTTTTTTAAAGTTTGAGAATAGTACTAATAGTATAAAAGTAACAAGACTAAATATAACAAATATTTTCCATTCACCAATATCCAAACACTCATTCAAATCTATCCCACTGCTGCTTTTCCTATAAAAAATCTCATGTGAGGAATGTGTGTATCTCAATAATTATACAGAAATATGTACAAGTATGAGGACTGTTTTGCAAAACCTAATTCTACTTGCTACTCCCGTTTCCAAACAAAGAGCTGCTGTTTGTCTCTGTCTTGTCTCCAGAGTTCAAACACAAAATCGATGGGCAAAAGCGGAAAGAAACCGAGGGAATCGCACCGGCAGGGCCGCGGCCGCCGGGTGTCGCAATTCGGCGACGAGGGCGGCGACGACTTACCTTCGTCAGCCTATGACGCGCCACCGCGCCAAAACGAGGACTCCTCTGACGACAACGACGACACCAGCGAAACTACAGCGGAGGACGAACCAGAGAGGGATGCGGAAGCAGGCGAGCAGGAGCAATGGCAAGGATCAATGCCTTCCAAGTTTCACCTATACCAGCTCTCCGTGCAGGTACCTTAGCTAACTTCGGGAATAGCTTGGATTTGTTGAAAGCCTCTGTGTTCTCAACTTGTTCGACGATATGCCAATGCGTCATGCGTGTGATATTTTTGTGTTTATTAGTCGCCAAAGGGGGACATCAGCTACCTGCAGAAGTTCTTCCTGATGTACGTCGGCGGGCGCGTCCCACTTCACCTGCAGGAGGATTTCTGTGGCACGGCCCTCCTCAGGTCAAAGCACTAGCATGATAGCTTCTGTATGAACGTCCGGTCTTCGTTTTCTCGGTTACCTTGGATTTTTTGTGCTGTGTTTTACAGCCCTTTTAGCAAAAATCATTTCCAGATGTTTCAATTCTGGTGTTGGTGCAAATGTTTTTAGAAGTTCCCACACAAGTGCCTCGAATGGTTACTATTTAGCCAAAAATGTTTTCTTAAACATGTTGTACAGAGTAGAGACTAGAGAAATGACTTAGATTTAGACCCTGTTTGGATTTTGTATATATTAATGCTAATGGTTACTGAGTAGTTGCTAACTGAAGGAAACTAGCTAATAACTTTTTATTAGCAAAGCTATTAGCTAACCTATTAGTTGAGCTCAGTTTGGATCCTCCTATCTAATACTCCCTCCATTCCAAATTATCAGATGTTCTGGGCTTCTCTACATCATTGCTTTACTATGCGTCGAGACATAGCGTATATCGAAAGTACATAGCAAAAGCTATGTATCTAGAAAAAGCCAAAATGTCTTATTTGGAGGGAGTAGTTAGTAGCACTTAGTTTGGGAAAGCCAATTAATAACCTTTTAGCTTGGTAGTTTATTTTTTGAGCTATGAATTGGATTATTAGTTAGGTATTTTGGATCCACTAGTACTAATTTAGCTGCTAACAATTAGTACCTACCAATGGATCCAAACATGCCCTTAGTGTGGATATATCTATTGCTCATGATTTATTGCCTTCATCCTGGCAGCACCGAGTGGATCCGTACTGATGCAAGAAGAACAGCAATCGGCTTAGATTTGGATCTCGAGTCACTTGAGTGGTGCCTTGAAAACAACCTAAGCAAGATTGGATCTGATGGATATTCAAGAATGTTGCTTTTCCATGGAAATGTTCTACAACCAAATGTTGCCCGTCTTGTCAAGCAAAAGTTTAGTGATCTTGTGCATGGTCTCGATGTGAACAGTGACAATGGCTCAGGAAGTAACAGTTGCGAGCAGGCGGGTCTTGCTGACTCAAAGTGCTTAGCCAATTCGACCATGTCAGAGGCAAGTTTTCCTGGAAGGGATATTATCTGTGCATTCAACTACAGCTGCTGTTGCCTGCATAGTCGAAAGGACTTGGTTTTGTATTTCCGGCATGTATGCAGCGCTCTAAAAGAGGTGGTATATTTGTAATGGATGTATATGGTGGCACATCATCTGAACGCATAGTTACGTCTCCAGCGAAAATTCCCAGCTTCACGGTGAGCAATGTTGTTTTAATGGTTAGCATTGCATAGTAGTTACAAAATCACAAAGGTCCTAATCTTTGGAAGTAATGGGAAATATTGGTAGACACAGAATATCCTAGGATAGGAATATATTTGAATTTTGCTATGTTTTCTTTTTTTCGATCATGGTTTGCAGTATCTGTCAGAATTGACAGTGTGCCACTAGATATATATTGTAGCATTGTCAGTAATATGCAACAATGCAACATAGAATATGTTTGAGTGTAATATTTTCCTGTTTGAGCAATATAATTTTCTATTGATGTCCCAGTTCATTTTTCTGCGGCTATATGTTATATTGTTATGTTTGATTTAATTCGCATGGAAATGTAGTAAGCTAATATACGGCATTTAAAGTTACAACAACAACAACATAGCCTTTTGTCCCGTGCTAGTTGGGGTAGGCTAGAACTGAAACCCAGGAGGAAACAAGTATAAAAAGAAACACAAAATAGGGCACAAGACAAAAGGTAGAGTTAGGGGGAGACATTTAAAGTTAACCTTTTTTTTACGGCCCCACAAAGAGTTGTCATCAGTGGAGTGAATGAAATATGTTTGACCTGGTTTTATATGTCTTAAATATCTGTAGTTGTTTTGAAATTTTGGTTGGATCTTTGGTAGTGCATAAACATTGTAATATCTCCATTACACTTTGGGTTGAGCGTCCATCAAAGCGCACTAGTCTTATAATTTTTGCGCCCTTTGTATGTTTGTGAGTTGATACGTCGCAGTTTGCAGTTGCTTAATAATCAGAGTAGAGCAGTACTAAATCTTGATTTTTTTTTTCTCCCCGTTATTTATAACCTTGCATACAGTATTTCTGGGAGCAAGATGAGTTTGATATCATCAGTCGTCAAACAAGGATCAGTCTCCACTTTCAAGCTGGAAAAAAGCAAATGCTGAGGCATGCTTTCACATACCATTGGCGCCTGTAAGTAGCTTAAACATTACTTGTCAAAACTTCACTTCAGAATTATTGCTTTATTATTCCCGTTGACTTGGTGAAATGTTACAGAGTCTGTAAATGTGTAACCCTTTCAGCTTCGTCACTAATTCATTAGCATTAGAACTCATTCATTAATGTTGAAGCTCTAGTTATAGGTTCCAGTTCCACAGCAATTTGATTGCAGTATTGCATCATGTCATGAGGTTAGCTTGCAGAGTCTATCAGAATTTTTCTTGGCTGGCATTTGCTTTAGATGTTTCTGTGACAATGTGCCTTTTGCTTTGTTTCGATGCTATATCTATGTAGCTCTTAATAAAGAAAGATATTATCTTTGAGGCTTTCTGTAATTGTTGTCCGTGTTAGTGTATATGAGTGAAGGCCCAATAGAGGCCCATGTACAAATACCATATTGCCCACCCTTCTAGGGTTTGGAGGAATACACAGAAATCATTCCTCTAACATGGTATCAGACCAAAATCGATCCTTTCTCTCCTTCCCTCCTCCCTCCCGCCGCCGGCACTCCCATGGCCGGGCCGGGCCGCCGGGGCCGCCGTCCCTCCCGGCGTCGCGGCCGCCCTCCCCTCTCCTACCCCGGCAGCCAGCCAGCCGGCCGCGGCGCTGGCGGCCCCGCATGGCCCCCAGGACGCCGCCAAGACTGCCGCCGCCGCCCGCCTCCACGCACCGGCCGCTGGCGGCGCCACGCTGGCGCATCCTCGACGCGACCGCCGCTTTGGACGCGGCCCCGGACGAGGCCCCGACCGGTGCGGGCGGCCCCGTGGCCCCCGGATGCGCGCCGCCGCGCCGCCGCTACACGCGCGCCTGGCACGCCCCCGGGCGCCGCCCCCCCGCCGACTTCCACCGGGCCGGATCCGCCCTCCTTCGCCCTCGCCGCCTTCTCCGCCCGCTCGCCGACTGACCGGTGTCGCGGGGGAGCTGTGGCGCTGGTTCGACTTCGCCCGCGGGCGCACAGGCAGGCGCCGCCGCCGCCGCCGCTCCGGCCGCCGCACCGAGGCCACCGCAGGCAGGGGCCGCCGCAAGCCGCACTCGCCGCCGCCGCCCACGGCGGTACCGGGTCGCCAAGGGCGCGCAGCCGCCGGCCACGCCGCAAGCTCTAGCTCCCTTTACCGCCGGCACTTCGTGACCGGTGCCGGTGGGTCAGCCGTGGTGGCCCCACCCCTTCCGCCGCCCGCCCCGGGCCGCCAAAGACCACCGAGGGCGCGGGCCCTCGGGTGCACGCACGCGGCGCGGCCATACCCACCGCGGCGGTGTAACGTAACCTCCTAATTATCGGGCCACCTCCACCCGTCATTGTCCCAAAGACCTCGACAAAGAAGCAATGCACCCAATAACTTAAGAAGCTTGTCGAGTGTCATCGGAAACCCCGATTACACCACTCATACCAGATCAACAAAGGAGTAGCTACAACATTACACATTTGTTATAAAAATACAGGTCGAGTGCGTAAGAATAATATATTAATTTTACAAAATGTGAGTAAGTTACATTTAAGTGAACTTAAATTAATTTTATGGAAGCTAGGTAGAACTAGAAGACACCGCATCATGTCGAGCCCACCGACATAATCTTGGTTAAACAAAGACGAGTCAAGACTGCAATGTGGGGGTTAACAAATCCCGAGTACGGAGTACTCAACAAGACTTAACCGACATGGAAAAGAGGAGAAGACTCGGGAATGCTGGTTTTTAGGAGTCAAGGTAAGGCTTTTTAGCAAGAATCAAGAACTCTTTTGCGTAAAAAGCTTACTAAGAGTGAATCCTTATTTTCAATATTTTAACTCATATTAGTATATCATAGAATCTAGGTGATCCTATACTAGAGCAAACATTTCTTTCATAAGCCAACTTTCTTTCTTCAAAACCATGTTCCATCATTTACTACGATGAAAGGGGGTAAGAACGGGTCTCCATAACCGAGAAGCAACGGCGATTCATGAACCGATTATACCCACTGGGATCCCTAACCACACGACATATGTAGCACTTAAGCTTGCATATATCAACCTTCTTTCAGATTTGTCCAAAACGGAACGAGGCTGCGCCACCCGAGAGCACAAGACTCCACCTTCCTACCCCCGTCCCTAATGACGGTTTGACCAAGGGGTGGGTACACGCTACTCCCGCCATCTCTCCACTCCCAAAGGCGTGGTTGCCATTCCCCGATTTAGCTCCACCCGAGATCCGGCTTACGGAGTATGTGGCTAGTTAGGGTCGACCGACTGGGGTGACAACCAGCAAACGTGCCTTTGCTAGAAGGCCTCAGCGTACTTTATGCTCAAAAGTCCCGAACTTAACAATCCAAACAACGGACGGTCCTTACACGACCAACACGGGACAAGCACGGCTAGGTATCCCGCCGGCTTTCAATCTACGTCCCCGTCCGATCTCAAATTCATCATTACATCTCTTTCTTTTCCGAAAAAGGTACCATCTCCTCAAATAAAACATTTTGATGAAAAAAGCTTAACTAATTAAGCGTGGCTAAGCATCACTAAGCATTTTCGAAATGAAACAGGTTATCAAGGATGGTATTGAAATAAACAAGGATGGTAATGCAGCAATTAGGTTATCACTCAACTCCTAATTACTTAATGCAATAAAGCATAAACAAAAAGTGATATAAGCTTTTAAAATATCAAGGAAAGGGTTTAATGAACTGGGGCTTGCCTTCGTTGGACGGAATAAACTATCTCTTCGTAAAACCCGAGAAATCCGAACCCGCTTCCACCGGATAAAGAACCTCCTCGGGGGCTCGGCTCGGACTTGACACTCTCGATCTCGTTCACTACACGAAATAATGTATGCCTCAACATGATGTCATATATTTAAATATGATGCTTGCAAGTGCATGAAATGATAAACATAGGAACATAACTTTACTTCACGATAAAGTTGCAACCCAACAAAACCAACTTGTTGGACTACTCTACAAGATATCATCACCATTGCCTAAGGAGTTCTCAAGGACCATTTGATTATGGTATGATCCAAGATTCACAAAGCAATCCTAAATCACACATCAAACCTAAGTCATCAAACTCTAAACACCGACCTTCCTAATAAATAAAATAAAGCATAATATAGAAAATAATTTAAACATTTCAAAATGACTCCAAACTTTTTATAAGTAGAACACATCATAAAACAAGACCAAATAAATTTTCATGATTTTTGAATAAATATTTTATTTTCTAAAAAAATCATAGAAGATGCATTTTTCAATTAAAGATTGTATTTTTAAATCATGCAAGAACTACTCAAAATCAAAGTTTCAAATTTTTCATGGGTAGATATACTCCTAGGAAGACTACACAAAAATTTTCAGAATTTTTAAAGCTAAACTTGAATTTATATGAAATTCACAAGAATCAAAGACTATTCAAATAAATACAAATTGATAAAACATTTATGAAAAAGGAAAACGCCTTCGGGCTCAAAGTGGCCGTCTTGTGCTTGGCCTCGGCACTTGTAAACAAAGCCGGCCCACGAGAAACAAAGAATGCCGCCCAAATCGGCTTTGTTAAAGCCCGGCCCGGCAACTTTACAAAATGACCCCCGACCTTTTATAAAATTACAAACAAGTACAAAGAACTATTCACATGAGTCACGATATTTCTCACCTAGCCCCTTGGACTTGTTCCACTCTCAACCCGAGGTCCCCGTGGCGAGTTTGGAGCGGGGGGAGGCACTGAACTCGTCGTTCCCGGCCGGAGGAGGCTCGCCGGCGACGATGGAGTGGTGGGGGGAGCACAAGAGAGCTCACGCGCACACGCTAGTACCTCATCTCGACCCGAGGCGGCTTGGTGGCGCGCCGCGTCGCCGGCGGCTGGGTCGGCGACAAGCGGCGCCCGCGTCGTGGGCTCTAACGCGAACAAAGATCGCCGATCATGACCACTATATCCAGCGATCTCAACGCTCAAGGTGGCGTAGCGAACGACTCACCGTGTCGGCTTTATCGACGACGGGCGGATCACGCAGCGGCGCTTTCCGCCGGCCAGCTGGGGAAGGCTGTGCCGCCGCGAATTCCGCGAACTCGGCATCGCGGGTGGGTGCGTGGGGACGCGCAAGAGAGTTGCGGAGCTATTGGTGCGGTTGGTTTGGGCGGTAATGGAGCTCGAGGGCGGCAAAGATGGCGCGGCGTTGCAAGTGACCGACGGCGACGAAAAGAAGAAGAAGGAGACGGGGCACGATGACGCCGGGGCGAGATAAGGACGGGACAAGAGACAAGCCGGACTCCTCCTCGACACGGTGAAGCAGAGCTGGCGCGCCGGACGCCGCTGGAAGGACGTCGAAGGCCACGGCGACGACGACGACGGCGATGGGGTCGGCATGGGCGCCCATGCCGACAATCGTAGCACCCAAACCCTAACATTTCTTAATTTTGCAAATTACTTCCAAAATTTGAACTGAACTCAAAAATCTCCAAGAAGCAACTTTACTTAAAATTTCAAGATCTACAATTTTCACAATTGGAAGATTTTCAAATTCTGCCTTTAAATATGACTTTTAAAATGGGGTCGAAAGGGATAAATTTGAATTCAAAATTACTTTTAAAATTACTCAAAAACTTGAAAAAACTTTGTACATATCTTTTGTTCATCAAGAAAAGATCTACAAAGTAGCTTTTGGAAGTTTTGTCAAATTTTTGCATAGATTTTGAAATATAGAAAAGGGGGTAAAGAAGGGTTAGGGTTTAGGGTTTTCCACAAGGGGGGTAACTCTCGGATTTTGCCTCTTTTTCGCCTCTCGTCGACCGACAACGTAACCAAGCATAAAATAAACTTATTTTTGTCTAATCTATTGCTTAACTGGTAACTAACACTGGGTGTTACAGCCTTTCCTCTTAATGTAATCTCGTCCCGAGATTCGAACGGGACTTCAAGAAAGCGACGAGAGATTTCCATAGCTTTAAAACTACACCAAAGATGATAGAACTTGCCCACACGATATAAGATTACAAAATCATTGGTGATACAAAGAGGGTACAAAGATTACTCTCTCGGGGGTTAGGGACACATCCGTTACATAACAAAGTAGCACCCCAGCGCCCTCGTCGCCACCGCTGGCAGGTGATACTCCCATCGCCCCGCCTCCTCCTGTTCGATCGCGCGGGCGCGCCACCGGGCCGACGCCGCCGGCTGTACTGTACTGGTGCCCCCCGCGCGGCCAAGCTCTCCCCGCCGGGGATCCCGCACCGGCCCGAGAGGTCCGCCCGCCATCCTTCGGCAACCCATGGCCGGGCGCGCGATGGGCGGGCCTCGTTCCCGCCGCGTGCGCCGCCATGGTCGCCGGGCGGCCCTTACTCACGTGCCCTTCGGCCTTCCTCGCCCGCCAGGCCGACCCGTCCCTGGCCCGGGGGGGTGGACTCGGGCGATCGGCGCAATCCTTCAAGACCATGGGGTTGCACCACCCGCTCGACCGAGTGGATCGCCGACTCGGGGCTTCCTTCCACACTACCCTCTTGCCGGCATCCTTCTCTTTCGCCCTCCTCACCCTTCCCCGTCCCTCTTCGATCATGGTTGGGAATGGGTCTTGTCTTCCTCTCACCTCCGTGGGTTCCGCCTCCTGGTCTTTTCATCTTCCCGCTGTCCCTTGTTGCTCCTCGATCGTCCATAACCTTCTTTTCATCCGCCAGTTTACCGCCGACAACTCTTGTTCTATTGAATTCGACTCTACCGGGTCTCACGGTGAAGGATTCCGCCTCACGGGTCCACTCCTCCGGATGATGGGGGACCCCTTTACTCCCTTCGCCTTCACGTCCGCTATACCGCCTTCCACTTCACCTGCCCTTTGCCACTACTCCCTCTTCCTCTACCTGGCACCGCCGGCTCGGGTCACCCGGGCCGCGCTGCTTTGGCTCGGCTCAGTCGTAGTGCCCACCTTCCTTGCACTCGGGCTTCTGATGAGCATCTCTGCCATGCGTGCCAGTTGGGTCGCCATGTGCACCTTCCTTTTCCTTCTTCTTCTTCGCATGCGCCGCATGCCTTTGCTCTTGTTCACTGTGATCTGTGGACTTCTCCTGTTCCTAGCATTTCCGGCTATAAGTATTATCTGGTCCTACTCGATGATTTCTCTCACTACTCTTGGACTTTCCCTTTACGCGCCAAGTCCGAGACTTTTTCCACCCTCCTCCACTTCTTTGCCTGGGTGTCCACTCAGTTCGGCCTCACCATCAAGGCCGTCCAGTGTGACAACGGGCGTGAGTTCGATAACAACACCTCCCGCTCCTTTCGCTCATGGTGTTCAGCTCCGCATGTCTTGCCCGTGACACCTCTTCCCGAATCGGCAAGGTCGAGCGGATGATTCGCACCACGAACGATGTCATGCGCACTCTCCTTCTTCAGGCCTCTTTGCCCGCGCGCTTCTGGGCCGAGAGCCTACACACCGCCACCTACCTGCTCAACCGGCTTCCTTCCACGGCCTCTCCTGCTCCCACTCCACACCACGCCCTCTTCGGTACACCTCCTCGCTATGATCACCTCCGTGTCTTCGGTTGTGCTTGTTACCCTAACCTCGCCGCCACTACTCCTCACAAGTTGGCGCCCGCCGACACGGTGTGTGTTTCTTGGCTACTCCCCGATCATAAGGGCACCGTTGCTCACGACCTCACTTCTCGCCGGGTGCTTATCTCCCTGACGCCGTCTTTCGACGAGTCGGATTTCCCGCACTCCACTTCTTCCACGCCTTCCCGATCCCGAGTTGGAGTCCATGTTTCCGACCAGGGCGGTTCACCACCCGATTCCGTTACGGCCTTTCTCCACAGTACTTTTCGGCACCCGGCCGCGCCACGCGCCCCCCCGGAGCCACCTCGCCGGTGCCACGCGCGGCCCGGCGCCACTCGTTGTGCCACGCGCGCCCCCGGTGCCACTTGCTGCACGCCGCGCCCCCCGCCACTTGCTGCGCCGCGTCGCGCCCCCACGCCACCCCACGGCACCTCGGGTTGCCCTCGGGCCTCCCTCCATGCTTCGCGCCGAGCCGATGCAGGTCTCCGTCGCCGTCCGGTGCCGCCATCGCGCCGGGCGCCCGGCTCGAGCTCGGCGGCCCGTCGACGGCTCCGCCGCCCGCCACCGCCTCCGCCCGCCGCCGACCGGCCGACGTCCCGCCGAGCCCCGAGGTGTACCACCCGCCCATCATCCACCGGGATCCTCGTCACACTCACCCTATGGTGACTTGGCATGCGGCCGGTGTTCTTCGACCGCGGCCCTCTCCGCCCACGGGAGCGGCCGCGGGTTTCTCCGATACCCACCTCTGTCCCGCGCGCCTTGGCGGATCCCCACCGGGCGGCGCGCGATGGAAGAGGAGCATGAGGCTCTTCTTGCTAACCAAACGTGGGACCTTGTGCCGCGTCCGTCGGGCAATGTGGTCACCGGCAAGTGGATCTGACGCACAAGCGTCGGGGCGACGGCATGCTGAGTGATACAAGGCTCGGTGGATACCGGGGCTTCACCCACGCCGGTGTTGATTATGATGAGACCTTCAGTCCGGTGGTGAAGCTCACTCTCAGGCGCACCTGATCCTCTCACTTGTTGTCTCTCGCTCTTGGCAAGTGCATCACTGGATGTCAAGAATGCATTCCTCCATGGCACCTTATGCGAGACAGTTCTTACGGTCGGCCCGGCGGGGTTTGTGGATTCCGGTTGGCCTGATCCGGTTTTGCCGGCTCAACAAGTCACTCTATGGTCCGAAGCAGGGCTCCTCGTGCTTGGTACTCACGGTTTGCCACCTTCCTTCTCACTTTGGGGTTCGGAAGAAGCCAAGTCGGACATCTCTCTTTTGTCTATTGCCATGGAGCCGAGGACAAGCTTACCTGCTACTCACGTTGATGACATTGTCCTCCACGACCTCCAAATCAGCGCTTGTTTGCTTCATAGCGTCATCTCTTTCTTTGCAGCAGGAGTTTGCTATGAAGGATCTCGGTCCGCTTCACCACTTCCCGGGGTCACCATTGAGACTCGTCCTTCGGGCTGTTCCCGCACTGCCGGCGGTATGCTCGATATATCCTCGAGCGGGCCGGGATGACAGCTTGCAAGCCCCCCGTGCTACCCTGTTGATACTCAGGCGAAGCTCTCTCGGCGATGAAGGTGACCCTGCGGGCGGATCCTACGCTTCGAGTTCGGGCGGTCGTTGCGATATCTCACCTTCACCAGCCCGACATCGCTGTATGGAGTTCAAGAGTCTGTCTTCACATGCATGATCCACGGGAGCCCCATCTTGCTGCGATGTAGCGCCTTCTCCGCTATGTCCGTGGCACCGATTGACTCCGCCCGGGCTATTCACCGGCCTCCCTCCACCGAGCTCGCCGCCTACACCGACGCCGACCGGGCGGATGTCTAGACACTCGCCGCTCTACCTCCGGTATGCCGTCTTCCTCGGCGGCAACCTCGCCTCCCCGGTCGTCCAAGCGGCACGGGTTGTCTCCCCCTCCAGTGCAGAGGCGGAGTACCGAGCCGTTGCTAACGGTGTGGCGGAGGCGTCCCCGCCGTCGCCTCTTGGGTGAGCTTTACGTACCACCGACCAAGACCACACTTGTCTATCAGGACAATGTCGGGCTGTCTACCTCTCCCACCAACCCCGTTCTCAAAGATCGGGCGGACGAAGCATGTGGAGATCGACTTGCACTTTGTCCGAGACTTGGTTTGCCATCGGCGCTGTTCGGTACTCCATGTACCGACCACCTCCCGTTGCCGACATCTTCACCAAAGGGTCTTCCATCCTCGGCGTTCTCGAGTTTCGATCCAACCTCAACGTCACCAGGTGGCTAGTTGTGGCTGCGGGGGGGCCCCGTGTGTTGCTTTCTTTGTTGTCCGTCTTGATCTCCGTGCGCCGGTAGTTCGGGACTAGCGGGGGTGTTTAGTGTATATGAGTGAAGGCCCAATAGAGGCCCATGTACAACTACCATATTGCCCACCCTTCTAGGGTTTGGAGGAATACACAGGAAATCATTCCTCTAACAGTCCGCTGTACACTTCTAAAAGTACTAGTGAAGCTTCCTTGTCATTTTATCTTTGGGGCTTTCTGTAATTGTTGTCAGCTGTACACTTCTAAAAGTACTAGTGAAGCTTTCTTGTCATTTTATCTTTATCTCTGGACATTATGCACTGCATTTGAATGATTTGATTATTTCTGCAACTAGAGGAATACCAGCCAGCCCCAAGCCGGCGACCTGGGTTCGATCCCCAGCGTTGGCACTGGAAGGTCCCTCAGTTGGCCGACCTAGTGAAAAAAAAAGTGTAATTCTTGTTGCTCTCTGCCAGATGGTCGATTCCAGAGATCAAGGACTGCTTGGAGGAAGCTGGATTCAAGTCCGTCCACGTCTGGATCAGGGAGATGCCAAATACTCAGTCAAGTGGAAACGCCAAGGAATATAATGCCAACCGAGACGTGAAGTACGAAGAATCGCAGCGTTTCAATCAAGGAGATGCTTGGAACGCCTACGTCGTTGGAGTAGCAAATATCTAGCTGGTACGTGCCGAATTCTGCTACGAGAATGTGATGGTGGCTCTCAGTTTCCCCTGCCAATTAATGTTTCCTGAACGCTTACACTTTGATCACGACTTTTGCATCTCGTTGCTGCGAAAGTATGCAACTTTGTTATTACCGTACCGCAGAGAACTTGTATTCCAGAACACGGCCTCAATTATGTTTCTGTTTTCAAAATGAGATGTTATTTCCTACTCCCTCTGTCCCTAAATAGATGTCATTCTCGTTTTCCCGAAAGTCAACGTTTTCAACCGCTCCTCTAATTATATATTAAAATATATAAATATTTATGCCAAGTAATTAGTATCATCGGAAAGATCTTTAAGTCTAGTTTTTTAATAAATTTATTTAAAAATATAAATGTTGCATGTATTTTCTACAAAACCTATTCAAAGTTGAAAAGTTTGGCCGGACGCACCTATAAAACTCTAAAAAGGGACGGAGGGAGTACTTGTACAATGTGTGGGATATGATGGGTGTTTCAATAAATACTACTCCCTTTCATGACAATGACAGCTTTATATTAGGCCTTGCTTGATATGCGATTCAGGTTTGGGTATAGGTGTCCAACGGGCGGGTCGGGCCCTCCCAGGTCCGTCCCAGACGTTGCAGCCACGGGCGCACCTTTTGCCTCACCGTCCCCGGGCGCGTCCAAGCCCATGGCCCGGTCCGTGGGCCATTTTATCAGACCACAGGCGGGTTCACAGTCGACCCGGTCATGTACCTGGCAGACGTGCTCAAAAAAAAAAAAAAAAGACATGGAGTATGATGGGTCGTTCTCTGTTTTTTTTTGGCATGGACCTTTATTTGTTTTGGACCACAATTTTGGATTTCCCGGGAATATAATGGCAGCAGCTTGCTTTGGGAATTTTTCCCACCCAGGGCCAGCATATGGCCGGGCGGACCCACAAAGCGGACAGGTTCTTATTTTTGCCGGCCTCGGACGGGCGCGGGCTGCGGGCCAAATGGCCAACTATAGGTTTGGGCCATTGATCCATACAGCTTTCTACCAAATGGAGCTTTCCGCTATAAACCTTTCGACCTAATTGGCCCGTGTCTGATTAGTGAAGTGGCTATCATCATCTCCTTTTTACTGGCATTGATGCGGAAGTAGCAGCCGTTTTTCTTGTCCTGTCATTTTCATCTCATCGTCTGTAACTGTAATGTAGGCGTCTCCGCCTCTCCAGGTCCGTCCCAGACGTTGCAGACTCGCTCTTCGCGGTCAACTTTTGGTTCACCGTCCACACATGTACAAGTTTCGCGGTCATGAGTCGTCAGTCGTCACTCTTGGTTCACAGTCGACGCATGTACTCTTAAGTTTGGTTAAGACGGACGATCTAGAAAAATTGTGTACACAGACACCCTACGTGTAGTGATCGGGGGCTGGACTACTGCTGCTGCTTTGGACCAATTCAGCAGACCGGTAAATAAAACTTGCGCAGCAGCTCTAGCTTTGAGTTCTGTCTGCAGTCGCGCATACTGTAAGGGTGCGGGTGCCCATCATCAAAGTGCTGACAGGTTCTTATCTTTCATTTTAAAGAAGGCTGCAGATTCTTGTTGCCGACTCCGACGACAAACGGGATTAGAGACGTGTGGATGGATACTAGACTACTAGTTATCCATCTAAGATGATGAGCGGAAGGATGCAAGAAGAAGAGACCGCATGGTTTAATGGTAAGATCTAATGCTGCTGCTCATTGCGACGATGAAACGATGAAAGCTGATACAGGAGAGCGACGTAAACCAGATCACTCCAGCCCAGTGGGGCTTTCGGCTTTCCCCATCATAAAATACGGCCATGTGAGCTCTAGTGGAGAAGAGCAGGCAGGACCAGGACGCCTGGGGGAGGCAAGATCAGGGAGCGAGCCTTCTGAGGAAGACGAAGACGAAGACCAGTTGGCGCGTCGTCGGGGCAATGTCCATGTCCATGTCCATGTCCATGAGCCCAATTCCAAGGGGTCCACGTCCACGTAGACTATGATCATATCAGCAAGCGAATAAAGTATGGATCATCATCATCATCCCTAAACTAGCTGTTTGCCTGATGTAGTTAAAATCAACTCCGGCAACATGCGTGCCCAATAATAACACACAGACACGTCGTGCCGGCAAGTTGGCGGGGCCCACCCACGCTGGCCGCCGGCCACCCACACCCACGCAAAATGATTACTCCGCCCGATGCACGAAGCGGAGCCAGGCACAGCACATTGGATCCCCCATTTGCCGAACCCCAAGTCCAACCAACCATGTCCGGCCTACTAGTATATAACCCCACCTCGCACGCAAGCACGGCGACCGATAAAGAAGACCCCCACGCGGCCCACTCCGCCACTCGGCCCGTCGGGACAGACAGCGCTCGGTCGCACGGACACGGACCCGCTCTCTCCTCCTCCTCCTCTGCCTGATGCGCGTGCCCCCATGCGGATGCGGCGGCTCCGACCCAGCTAGCCCCACTTCGGGGCTGCGCCGGCGATGAAGCGCCCGCTGCGGCGCTCCTTCGCGGTGCTCATCTTCGTTGTGCTCGTCGGCGCGGCCTCCTTCTCCACCGCGCTCCGTCGCGCCGTCGCGCGCCCGCCCGCGCCGCCGCGGCTCCCCGCGCGCCTCAACGCCACGCTGCTCCGCCTCGCCGCCGCCGATCCCTCGGAGGCGTCGCTGCGCCGGGACGTCGACGAGCTCCTCGAGGGCCGACTCCCGGCCTCGGCCGCGCGGGCCCGCGCGTGGCGCCGCGACCGCCTCCTCCACCCGCTCCACCTCCACCGCCACCAGAGCTTCCCGCTCCGCGCCGCGGCCGGTACCCGACGGACGACGACCACGACGTCCTGCTCCACCCGCTCCCGCGCCACGAGCAGCTCCACATCGACCCCGCACTCCGCCGCGACCTCCGCTCCTGGCACCGCCTCCGCCGCTACGACCCATCCGTCCTCGCCAGCCTCCCTCCCTGCTCTCCTTCCCCGGCGGCCGCCGCATCCCCTCCTGCGCCGTCGTCGGCAACAGCGGCATCCTCCTGCGCGCCAGCCACGGCGCCCTCATCGACTCCCACGCCGCCGTGTTCCGCCTCAACAACGCCCGCATCTCAGGATACGCCGCGCATGTCGGCACCAAGACCAACTTCTCTTCATCAACAGCAACATCCTTAACCTCTGCGCGCACCGGCCCGGCTGCTTCTGCCACCCATACGGCCACGGCGTCCCCATCCTGCTCTACATCTGCCAGGCCGCCCATTTCCTCGACGTCGCCGCCTGCAACGCCACCTCGTCCTCCGACCACGGCTCCCCATCTCCGTCACCGACGCCCGCCTCGACGTCCTCTGCGCGCGCATCGTCAAGTACTACTCCCTCCGCCGATTCGTCGCCCAGACCGGACGCGCGCCCGAGGAGTGGGACCGCGCACACGACGCCGCCATGTTCCATTACTCGTCCGGGATGCAGGCCATCATGGTCGCGGTGGGAGTGTGTGACAGAGTCAGCGTCTTCGGCTTCGGCAAGTCTTCCGACGCCAAGCACCATTACCACAGCAACCAAAAGGCGGAGCTAGACCTCCACGACTACGAAGCGGAGTACGCTTTCTACCACGACCTCTCCGAGCAGCCGCAGGTAGTCCCGTTCCTCAAGGATTCCGGGCTCGCCGTCCCGCCCGTCGTCTTCTACCATTAGGCCAGCTTCACACAGCGCGCGCCATCTGCTCGACGTTATGTGGAACGGGTGTTTTCCCCACTTATTTTCCCGATTTTGATTAGTGAGTACCATGTAAAAGTTGTTGTGTCGTCGGTGGGTTAATCCCTTGTGATTATAGACGAAATAGGCATATCGAGATAGTAAAATTTTCGTGTGCTCTTGGAGTTGGAAGGTGTATATTGGGGTTTAGGCTACTCCATTGGTATAGAAGAAGGGATTGTTTAGGTTTTTGGCTTCAGCACGACAGTAGGCAGTGTCTGCAATTGTAACTTTAGACTGATATTTCAATTTATTAAGAAACAAAGTGTATATCTTATATACAGTTTACCATCACTTTGGAACTGCGTTGAGGAATACTACATGGCATTTTATTTTATTTGCATATACTTGTTGCACTCATTTGTATTCAAATAGACAAATGATGTGTTCTAATATCTTTTGAAAGTAATGATGTGTTCTAATATCCCTTTACCATCACTCTGGTACCTTCGAGGTACTTATATGATTCCTTTTATTACCGATTCCCTTTCTTCTACTTATTGAGCTTTGCAGTGTGATGCTAATGGCAGTTAGGAATGCAGATAACATAGAAATTTTACCGGAATCTTACAGTAATTTTATAGAAAAAGACCATATTCTGGAAAATAGTCCTCATTCAAATGATCTGAACGATTGCCACTTTCAACAACGTTCTTTGAAATGAATGCAGCATATTCAGTGGTTCTGCTCGTTCTCAATTATACTTGGTTTGTATACATTGTTTAAAAAAAAAATGGTTTGTATCCATTGTTGGCAGGATTAAGTTAATTGCAGCCACTTCTTGGCTTTTATTTATTCCGATGTGCATTGTGTTCAGGAAGCACACGATGATTTCGTCCACTAGCATGTTATATAAATGTTATGTTAGTATATAGTACTAGCATCTTCTGTTTAAAAAACAATGTCGTACAACACTGCGCGGTACCTTTTGTTACTTTATCTGAAGTTAAAAGGACACCACCGTTATTGCGTCTACAGTGTACTAGATGTTCTCTTAAACTAGTTAATCAATTCCTAACTTTATTTCACTTCAATCATTTCTCCTTATCTTTTTTAGTACCCTGATATCTGCATTATCTCTGAGCATCTGCAGCAGCTGTAAAAATCAGCTGCCAAACAAGCTGAATTACGCAATTCCTTGCTCTATGCTATATGGAGGATAAGGGATGGAAGATTCCCTGTATAACAGAGCGATCCAAATCTGTTGTTTGATATTGTAAAAACTGTCAAATTCTATGTAGAGGAGTTTATTTAACCAACCTTATCAGATCAGATACAGCATTTTTTCATCTTTCCTTTAAGAAGTTCAATTTACTGCACCCTTGTCTACTGTCAACTGTCATGATTAAAGTTTCTTTTGCAACTTAAATACTCCTACATGATGCCTGGTCTTGATTCACATACCAGCGAATCAGTTTTGTGGAGGAATGTGCTCCTCTTCTCACATTTGATAAATGCTATGCCATCTGAGTGTAGTGTGTTTATCTGCAGGGTTTTGCGCAGTCTCTGTGGTTATCATCGCTGAGGGCCAGCGGTGAGGACTGATATGGTTTCTCGTCTTGTATAAAGTACTCCATCATTAGTCATTACTCATCATTACCTAAAAGCTTCAGATCACTTACCTGATATGGTACTTTTGCAACTTCTCTCTGACCCCAACTGAAGGTACTCTCCTCCTAATAAAGCGATTTGACAGCCTAGTAGTGTTTATAATTGACTGATGCTTCCACCAGTTCTTGCCGGTTTTTGTTGAGCTGGTGGTGATTTTTGTTTTTAACCTTTAGTTTTTTTCTTTCCATTTGATTCCATATGTCTATGCTCCGCCCATTTTCAGATGGCAAGTATACTAGCTTCGCACTAACAAGTCCCGCCATCATTACATCTTCTTCAGTTCTTCTGAATTCTGATGCAATCATCACCCTGGTAGGTTCGTTATTAAAAAGAGAGAAAAATAATCCTTGGTAGGTTCTGCTACATACGATACAGTAAAGATGGGCCTGATCCGTTGATGGGCCTGATCCGTTATTTAAGATGAACGGGCCTGATCTCCATGAAGATTAACCCGATGGATTAAAAGCGACGAGCCAGACTACGAGAGAACGTTTCATGGGCTAGTAAGGGGGGAAAAAAAACTTGACGTGACCATTTTCCATTTTCCACACCTCGCAGTGATAATGGTAGGCCCAGACTAACAACATAAGAAGAGCAGGTTTGCATAACAGCAGGTTTATTTAAGAAGCCCAGGTTAGTCTGCGATCATTACAATGTGTCATGGTAACCAGGTTTAACAGCCTGAGTATTCCAAGCTATATCCCAAAACCCAAAACAAAACGTTCAAAAAAGAACGTCTGAAAATCTTCTTAGGCCCGTATGAATCCCTGGAATTGAGTTCATTCTATTAAACAATAATTTAGGCACATATTAATTAAGCCAATATGATTGTATATGGAATAATTATATTTGTATATTATTGTTAGCCAAGATGTTTATACTAGGTTGCATTTCTACAGTAGGGAAGCAAGTTAAAGAGCGTGCTATAAGAGTAAAAATATAGCATGGTGATTTATAGAATCAATTTTTATTTACCCTATAAATTTGAGATAGACTTACATGTGAATTTTTAGAAAGTTGTGAAATCTTAAATTCCAAGCTAAATAGCTTAATTCATTAAGTTGATTTCAATTCCTCTAAAATGAAAGGATCTAAATGGTCTGAGTATGTCCGATCAATCGAAATACCACAAGACTCAATTTTTGTCATATATTCATGGGAGGAATATGATTCACTTTCAAGATGACTTGCCAAGTCTTATTTGCAACATGGTTGGTGGTTGATCTTGTTTTAGGGCATGGTCATTCATTTGACCTAAGACTTGTGACATTTACTACTGACGACTACAGAGCCACTACTGACCACTACAGAGCCTGCGATAGATTTCAGTCTCGGTCACGTGCTTTTACCAAGTTACAATTGACCTGGGTTCTACTAGTGGCGAACTGGCGATACTGCCCTGTTTGGACACTGGGATACAAACATGAGTGTTAAAAGAGGTTATAATTACCAAGTTACAATTGATCAACCTGGGTTCTACTATAGTGGAGAACTGGCGATACTGCCATGTTTGGACACCGGGATACAAACATGAGTGTTAAAAGAGGTTATAATATGGGCTAAAAAATTTATCACCAAAGGAGGTCATAAAAACATTAGGTTTTGGTGCTAAGTTTAGCACATGACAATGGATCCAAACACCCCATAAATTGTTTTACATCTAGAGGTTATTCACGCACAGATACGTAGTATAATTTTGTTCCAACAACATACTCCGACCTGTTACGGGCTGGAAAACTCAATTACCAGAACTCGATCGACTTTTGGCTGGAGCTGTCTTTTCTTTGAGAAACCAGTTCGCAAAGTTGCTCGCCAGCTTGACTTGGGGTTGCAACTTCTCCAGAAAGTCTCTGATAACCAGTTTGTGCAGTCTACATACAGGCTACAACGTATGGCCATAATTCGAACTAACAACACCAACGTCCAGTCTTAGCGTCATTTTAATCGCAGACTTTGACTGATCGCAAAAGATAGACCTCTGAAGGACACAGGTACTACCGCTGAAATCGACTAGTCTGTGCTTTCGTCAACGTAGTATTCATAGCAAGGACGTGCAGCACAAGTCCACCTAGACAATTGTGTGTTCGTTCAACCCTGATGTTACAGTTATACCACTACTTGGAAAGAAAAACTTTGATGTTATAGTTGGTCCAGATTGATTTCTATAAAATTTGCTACGGATACGCGGTGGTAATAGAGCAAGGATGATTAAAATTTACAGCAGCAGGTACCACGTCTTCTAGAACACATTCTGCCCTGATGGCTGCATCGAATTAAATCTAGGTGTATATGCATAGCTGCCAAAACAGAGGTCAAAACAGAGATCTTGTTGGATATATTACAATGCTAGTCTTTATGCTTTTGAACACAGACCGACTATAATAAAAGAACCGTCCAATTCAGCAATCTTTGATGACGTGACTGTTGCTCATAATGAAGTATTACTTTGCTCAAAGTTGTTTCCTTGCAGCTGCCGCAGGCATGCTATGAAATCACTTGACATCTATATCCCATATTAATTATATATATATGCTTCTGTGTCGATGATACTAGAACTTGTTTTTGTACAATTGTGTTTTATAATAACGAGGACTTTTGCTGGTCTGATCGGTGTAGCATGAGACATTAGTGCTGATATAATCAGACATAAAAAAAGATAGTGCAGTTTGATCTATGCATGTGTAAAATGTACTTGTGGTAGGTACTCAAAGCTCCAAATTGCTACTTGCGCTATAGATTACTCTGAGTATGACTTAACCGATGCTATCATGCTTCTGAGTATGACTTAACCGATGCTATCATGCTAGCTAGGGCTCAGTTATTAGTTTACCTCTCTTTATGTTTCGACGTGTGTATATGCATGTGATCGTACGTGACCTAAAAGAAGGTACGAATGAATTAGGTCACTCTTTTTCCAATAAAGAATTATGTCAATAAAAACATAAAACCTTTCCTAAAATAAGTGTTACTATGGCATTTGTGCCGATTAAACTTTCTTAAGTTTGACTTATTTTAGAAAATATTAGCAATTTGTATCTAAAAAAATATTATGAAAATAGAATTAACGATAATACTAATTATATAGTACTATACATATTAAAATTTTGTTTTATATATTTGATCAAAGTTATAAGTATTTGACTCATAAAAATAAGAATAACACTTAATTTAGGACCGAAGGAGTAGATCTATATCTATTAGCTTTCACCATTTTAATCTATATTAAAAATATAAGAACATATCTACTTACGATCCACGAATACCCATTATCAACCTAGAGCCAACCCTAAATCTAACCTATGATCTACCCTAGAAAGTAACAAAACACACAAAGTCATGTATTCTCGAGGTATTAGTGATGGAAACCCAGGCCATTCCCGTTTAAAGTCTCTGGCATACCACAAGCAAATATGCAAGCCGCAAGTCACTATCCACCACAAATATGGGGTCTCCTATCCTCATAACTAGGAAAACTCTCCGCGTTTGCTGCTTTACTTTCATGTTAAGTGAAATTCAGTCGTGTTTTCTACAACAGATAGTACATACATGTTAATTTGTGATCATATATAAGTTGTCGTGATGTTCTTACTTCTAAACATCCACAGAAATTCAAATAATCATCGTGATCTGGTATGAAATGCCAAGAAAAAAATGAACTCATTCGTAAACAGTACACATCATGACAATAAACTCTAAGACGACGAAGCATCAATTTGATCTGTCACCGTCAAACACTAAGCTCGCACCATCAGGCATGGCAGCAGGGCCGAGCAACATGCCGTCCATATGCACCATGAGCCTCAACGGGTCATCTGGCGGCGCTGCGAGCTCGCTGCACGTAGGGGCCAGCTGCCAGCAGCGGCAGCAGCCATGGCCAGGAGGAGCCAAGGGCTTCTTTTTTTTTTTGAGAATTACACAGTACAACGCAGACGCTCACAACACGCACGCACACTCACCCCTATGAACACACGTGCGCAAACCCTACCCTTATGAGCACCTCCGGGAGGAGGCGTGGGCAGATCCGGAGATTCTCGAAGTCACCATAGGCGCCTCGCCGCCGACGGGAACGTCGCTACCACTTAATGCATAACGCCCGGTAAATCCTTGGGAAAATCCCAGGAAAAGGTGCGAGCACCAGGATTTGAACCCTGGTGGGTAGCGTCCCACTGAACCGTCCTACCATTGGACTACAAGCCAATTCGCGAGCCAAGGGCTTCTCTGATCTATGTGAAACGATATCACTGTAAAATTTTCAGATTTCTAACTTAGATGTTGGCAATAAAAGGACTATGCTAAGGAGAATGGAATAATTAGAATGGACAGTTGCTGCGAAAATCAACATAGAGAAAAAACCATACATGCTAATGGGTGTTCGAGTTCCAAGGAGGAAGCAAGGATAGTGAGTTACTGGAGATTGAACTGGAAAGGATATCAGCACTGAAGTTGCAGTAGTCCCGGATGGAGCAAGACGTAAAGGTGACCTCCATAGTGTGAATATGTAAGCTAGCACTGCTTGGAGGTTTGTGGAATTGTTAACTGAAGAGTCATCTTATCAGTGGAGACGGAGATGGCAATAAATAAATTAACCTTTTTTATTCACTCATGACTGCATGTAATACGGTAGAAATCATTGAGGGAAGTTCGGGGTGAGAACTGAAGAGACAATGAAAGGAGGAGAGGCACTTCGGTCTCATTCATCAAGGTTGGTGCAGCGACTGTTTGATTTTTGTTGCATGCATTTGTGGAAGCTATTCAATGCGCTTGCTTCGACGATGGGTTTGAGAGGTTGAAACTGCCCTGGAGTCCAAGAGACACATACTACGTGCCTTTGGTGGACTTGAAGGCCAAATGACCAAAGCATGCAAATAGACCATGAAGGGAGATGAGGTTAGTGGGACCCGCTGATGACGTGGCTTCACGAGATCGCAGAGAACTCCTCTAGTGGGGGTTTGTCTATATAGAAGTTTTAGATAGGCTCATACACGGTGCCAAAAGTGCTCGATCTACACCAAGTTGGAGGTGGTTGGTGAGCCATATATGTAATGTAAGGCCTTGGCCTCAAGGTCCCTGCCAGTCCAAACTTAAACAGACCACTCAACTCTGTCTTGCTTGTATCTAGACTAGCTCAGAGGTGACGATGATCGTCCGTGAGACCCCGTCCGCGGGGCCCTAGGACTGGCGTGTGGTTGACGCCATGTTTCGCGTCCGTCACTGTGGTGTTAGGGGATAGTGCGACATGTGTTGCCCTGAATGGATGCATGGCTACCCCGCCGGGCCATTTCCACCTTCGTGCCCAACCTGTTCAAGGCTTTTTGGGTGCCGCCGCCACGACGCACCATTGAGAAGCTTCAACAATGATCGGTCTAGGCGGGACATTGTCGGGCGAACGGCGGTGATCGACGAGTTCTTGCGCCTCGGGGACGTTACGCAAGGGATGCACCGCAACCCGAAGATGAGGTTAGTGGGACCCGCTGATGGCGTGGCTTCACGAGATCGCGAGAAGAACTCCTCTAGTGGGGTTTGTCTATATAGAAGTTTTAGATAGGCTCATACACGGTGCCAAAAGTGCTCGATCTACACCAAGTTGGAGGGTCGTTGGTGAGCCATATATGTAATGTAAGGCCTTTGGCCTCAAGGTCCTGCCAGTCCAAACTTAAACAGACCACTCAACTCCTGTCTTGCTTGTATCTAGACTAGCTCAGAGGTGACGATGATCGTCCGTGAGACCCCGTCCGACAGGGCCCTAGGACTGAGCGTGTGGTTGACGCCATGTTTCGGGCGTCCGTCACTGTGGTGTTAGGGGATAGTGCGCATGTGTTGTTCTGAATGGATGCATGGCTACCCGCCGGGGCCATTTCCACCTTCGTGCCCAACCTGTTCAAGGCTTTTGGGTGCCGTCGCCACGACGCACCATTCGAGAAGCTCTGAACAATGATCAGTGGAAGCGGGACATTGTCGGGGCGCAAACGGCGGTGGTGATCGACGAGTTCTTGCGCCTCAGGGACGTTCTGCAAGGGATGCACCTGCAACCCGATGTCCAGGACCGCTTTGTCTGGAGATGGACGACGAAAGACCAGTACTCTAGCTCTTCTTTGCAGGTAGGACCGTCCTTGCGGGCAGTGACGAAGGCTGAAAAAATTTTAGGTGGGCCTGAAACAAAGGAGATGATAATTTGCATGAAGATTTAATGGTGATTTTTATTTTTGCTATAATAATTAACCTTGATTATCGGATTTTAGGGGGGGGTGAGCCCTACTAGCCCCACTGCTAGCTTCGTCACTGCTTGCGGGGCTCAGGAGGTTTGGCAGGCGTCTGCCCCACCCAAGGTCAAGTTGTTCTGCTGGTTAGCCTTGCATGGCCGGCCGTGGACGGCGCAGAGTGTGATCTCTGCTCTCAGGCTGACGAGTCCATCGACCACCTCCTCGCCGTGCATCTACTCTCGACAAGTCTGGCACCTCTTGCTCTCTCGCGTTGGTCTGGCGCACCTCTGCCTCTCCGCGGACTCCACCCTAGTTGACTGGTGGCTTCACACAAGAGCCCTCGTGCCTCAACAGTTTGGGCGGTCTATCAATTCGCTTGTGCTCCTCGCCTCCTAGGAGACTTGGAAGGAGCGCAATCGCCGAATTTTGAGTTTGTCTCCCTCACGCCGCTGCAGTTATATGACATCATTCGCGACGAAGCTGAGGCGTGGGTGGCTTACGGGTTTCAGGGGCATCCAGCCGGTGGTCACGGTGCTGTTGGCCGGCTGATCGGACCCCTTTCCCATTTCTCCTTGTAGCACAACTGATTTTCTTTTAGGTTACACCGATGTCGTTTGTTAGTGTGTTTACTTGTGTCATCTTCGGGGCATCTCGCTATGGATTTTTGTCGCAAGTCGTGTATGAATTTTCTAACTTCTCTTAATGAAGTTCGAGTCAAGCTCAAGTACGAGCCAAGCTCGCTTTCGAAAGAAAAAGAAAATCTAGACTATAGCTCCTAACCAGCTGACCAATAGAGTAATAGATTGATTTAAATTTCCCAGCGGCCAACGAGCTCGCCAGCGGCCGGAGGTAAAAGCTATGAGGGGCCTGCTGGGACTACTGGGACTGGGAGGCGGCGTCTGATGCTATGGTTTACATATAAACAAGTTTTTCACCTGTTCTGCTTTAATTCTGTCGGTGTGAAAAGGCAAACGCCTTCGGTCAGCTGCTTCTTTCTTTGCAATTGCCTCCCCCTTCCGACATCCTTTAGTTAAAGTCGTTCTTCTCTTCGTCTTTAATCATTCCATCCGTGAGCCTGATTGAGATATGGAGTTTATACGCGAACAAACCTGGAGAAGGATGGATTGTTTGCATTCCAGTCGCTAGTGTGCCGATATGCATGCCTCCCCTGCAAGCAAAGTATTCTCTCCTACTCCTACTACTTCTACCTTGTTCTACGATGAGCCGTTCTAACTTCTGGCAATCGAATATGTGCTATCCGTTTCCCCGACGTACGTCAACATGACGTGCGCTGAGTCGATGCGGTAACAATACAACAACAGGTGCCCAACATATAAGTTGCTGTCATCATCATCATCCGTACGTGTGCATGCTAATCATTCATGTGAACACCCCAAAGATTTGCGTGGCTGGCTCGATCTCTTGTTGCAAATGGGGCACTCGAGACTTGATCGAGAAAAACGTCGCTGCGAGATGTGTACGCGTACGCACGATCGATCAACGTCCAGGCCATGGGGCCTAGCTAGCATATGATTCTCCCATCCGATCGAATGTTGCTTGCGGCCGCAATGCAGATGGGATCGCCCAGAGCCCGCTCGTCGTTCCACACGCGACACGCCACGCCCCAGGGCCCCGGGACCCGGCGCGCGGCGGCGCCCGTGCCATGGATCTGTTCCGCTTGCTTGTTTTGCCATGTGAACCGGCCGGTGGTTGCGTGATTGGGTGATTAATTACCTCGGCGAGCTAGCTGAGAGCCCGACCGAGTGGGAAATGCATGGCCGGTGGTGTGTGCCGGGACGACGACGACGACAATCCTTGGTGGTGGTTTATTCGCAGCTAGACTAGATGGCAAGATGCATGTAGCTAGCACATAGAGCACCCACGCAGCACGTACGGCGTATACACGCCCGCCGGCGCACCAGCAGGCAGGATTACATCATCACCGGTGAGGCGGTCACCTTCGGCGCTCGCCACGCCAATGGCCTCCTTTTTGACATTCCCTAACCTCTGCCCGTGGCTCCGCGCTGTCCGGTGATATCTTCCTCGTCTTCTTCCTCTTTCTCTCATCCATTGATCCATGGAAGTTTAGGTATAGAGGGTGCTCGGCAGTCCTCACTATCAAAACTGTGGATTTCTCCAAGTTTGTGGTAGGAAAAAAATTTATACTGAATTTTGAACAATAAAATTACAGGAGAAGCCCACGTCACTAAGATAAGTCTAAAATTCTTGTTGTACCTAAACACAATAACCATCTAATGTTAAACCATTTTTATTTGGGTAAAATACATTTCAACCTCCAACTTTTAGCTTGAAACTAGAAAATCGAGTAACGAACGCCTAGCCATCAAAACCAAAAAAAAAAAAATTGGTCCTCCTGCTGGCTTCCAAGGTGATTTTCTATTTTTTAAATAAATATAAATCTAGTTTATTGTTAAAAAAATCATAAATAACTTATTTTATAATAGAAAAACAATAAGAAATTAGTATACATTTTTTCTAAAAAATATTTTCTACCTGTTTATCATCTACGTATAGTTATTTGGAACATGTTTGTTATTTGTGTTCCTAACATTCTATTGCTCCTAGCCATGCTTATTATTTATTTATTTATTTATTAAAATCAATCAGATAAAAAAAAAAACTCTAAACAGGTCACCAATTTTACATCTTTAGAAAAAAAAAGCCAACAATAGTTCCATATCTTTTCCAATTAAAATTATTCAGTTAGGCATTTTTATGGATGAAACATGAATTTTATTCCTTTAATGAGAAAATAGAAAGAAAAAAAAACACCTTTTAAAACCAGCTAGATGACCAAATTTGTCCGCTTTACACAATTGAAGAGCTTTCGTTACTTGATTTTGTAGTTAATGGTTGAAAATCGAACTATAAATTAGAGGTCAGAAATGTAATTTAACCCTTTTTGTTATACGGCTCATCTAAAAAGCAACTTATAGAGAAACACTAGGATACATCATATGCTGCACTTGTGCTCTTAAGCACTGGACGGGCCCTTTCCATATTGCTGCCATGTATATATATATACAACCATTTGAATTTGGACTAGTATATTACGCCCACCACATTTTCATGTAGTCAAGTAAATACGCAAAAATCGGAATACTTGTACGTAGTACGTGCGTCATCCTTTTTCTTTCTTATATACATGTCTCTTTTTCTCTGTTGCATACCATCGCACTCGCGCCAAATGAAGGCTGGATGCAGCGAACACTTGCATTTATTGGGTCTCGATCGATCTAGAGTGGTACGTGTGACCAAGCTGTGGTCTATACGCCGCGCGCCACAAAGTTGGACTGGGTCGAGAAAATTAAAGCTAGCTCGATCCCTCGTCACCTCAGCCAGGGCCAGAGAGAGGCTTTAGAAATGAAGAGACGGAAAGCATATCTGGCAAAGGTTCAAAGCTAATCCTCGCCATAATTACTCTTATTAGCTGGTAAGACCGACCGGCCGGCCACTTGCTTATCATCATCGAGGTAATAAGAGAGACTAAGAGCTAGCTGAGTCTGTGTGTGAGTGCGATCCTTGTCCAAGTTAACCTTTGTCGATCTGCGTCGTCTGCTGCTGACGCGATTTCGGCCCGGTGCGCGTGCATCCGTCGCTTTCCTGGTTGACTTGCGCACGCGTGTAGCCCTCCGCCAAGAATGTTGAAATTTTTGCTAGCTAACGCCACATAAGAGGCCAAATTCGCGCTGCAGGCCGGCTAGCTCACGTCTGTATGTTACTAGTACAGGGTGTACAGTACTGATGTGCATGTTAGCAAACAGAGATGGCGATGCAACGTCTACAGTACACTACTACTGCTCCTCTGTGCTTTCTCCATTCCAAAATATAATTCGGCTTTTCTAAATACATAAGTTTCATTATATGTTGTCTATACACATAACAGAAACAATAGACTACAAAAGTTAATATATAATTCATAATTTAGAACGGATGGAGTATATTCCATGAAATAAATAGCGCTATATAAGCGCCGAAATAGCGCGTTAATTAATAGCGGCCAAAGCATCTGTCGTCGCAATGCCAAATAATAAGCTTATAGCGCCAAATAAATAGCCAGCTAATAGCGTTTTTGCTAACCTGCCGCTAAATTCTATAGCTCGCGATTTTTTCATGGAGTATATATTATATGTTAGGTGTATAGCGATCAAGCATGCAGCTAATCAATAGCACCTACGCCTATGTTTTTGCTATAGCAGTTTAAGTTTATAGTTTGACTCACAAACTTATGTTTCAATTAGATCTACTAAAAGAAGGCAAGGTGGCATCTTTGGCAAAGCTCGAGCTCTAAAATTTTCTAGGGCTATCATTCCTAGCTCCAAAAATTTTGGAGCTAGAGCAGTGGACTTATTTGTTCTACCATTTACATTACTGTATTTTAATTTTACACTATAAAGTGCAAGTCCAACATTTGTCCTCTAGAGCCGTGTTAAACAGACGCTATGTATGATTGTGTTTAGTGTGAACTACAATGGGACAACCGTTTAGCTAATTTGGGGCACCCAAAAAATATACTTGTATTGTTCACTCTGCTAGTCTGCTTGCTAAGCCAACAAAACCTATATACTGAAACTGAATATGTAGAGCTGGCTCCTGCAAAGGCTGCAATAAGGCTTCAAGACATTATTCACTATGTTTGAAATTTTAAAATGTTTCGGATTTTCTAGAATTGTTTTAGTTATGTATTTAGATAAAGCTTATATGTATACATCAAAAGTTGCGTATGTAGAAAAGTTCAAACATCTTACATATAATTTGAAATAGGGGTAGTACTACTAACCAGTTTTACTTATAGTTTTATACACAATTCAACTTTCTGCAAACAATATCTCAAGATTAAATATGTAACTCACATGCAACATGGAGTAACACATGAATCTATATAAATTGAAGTGGTAGTTACTAAAAAGTTGATGAGGCAAGAACACATTGCCAATATACAAAAGTAACCAGTCGAACAATATACGCCATTTCATCAAAAAAAAAAAAAAAAAAATACGCGAGTTATCAATTAACAGTGCCTCAGTCAGTATCCAGTATCCTCATCTCGTACATTTGCATATTAGCTAGACTGCAGACTAAATTTAATTATAGCCTGTGAAGCTGGGAAATTTTCTCCATTACAAGCTAGGTTACATGGGCATGGAGATGCCGGGTTGCCCAGCTTGCAGCCCATGATACCGGCAGAAGAAAATTCAGCTACTTCACAGCATATGGCACGAGCCATGCATCTTATTGCTGAACTACACATATAGCTTTGCTCTAAATCGTTTCCTTGAAAATACTATACGCACTTGTGCATATAATTGGTTACCTTGATCGTCCTCGATGGCATGGGCTGGTGTTGCATGCATGGTTTATTCGCAACCGACGGTACGAGTACGAACAAACCTCTGCATGCAGCTAGCTGCAGCCCGCAGGCCACCTTAATCATCTTATGGGGAGACGGAGATAGATACCTCTTTTAGCTAGCTAGCAGCTATAGCAGCCGACAGACAGACCGACCTCACCGATTGTGGAAACGTCCGGTGCGGTCCTTTACTGCTCCGGCGGCGGCGATGGCAGCGGCGGGCTCGTCTACGGGGCGGTGGTGTGCGCCGAAGGATCGGACGTGGTCATTGAGGGATCGCTTGTGCTTGAAGTCGGAGCCGCAGGCGCAGAACCAGCGCTTGCCGCAGTTCTTCTCGTGCGTGCGCCAGTCGCCCTTGACGGCGAAGGGCTTGGCGCAGCGGCGGCAGCGGAAGGGCTTGGCGCCGTGCTTGCGCTTGTAGTGCGTCTGCAGGGTGCGGAAGTCCTGAGCGGCCGCGCGCGAGGGTGCGCCACGTTGTTCTTGCACCCCATAGCGCAGCAGTAGCACGGCAGCACGGCAGCTTGAGCAGCGCCAGCGTCTGCGTCCCCTTGAGAGACTCCGGGCCCTTGCGGTACTCGCGACCGTGGCCCCACATGTGCATCTGCAGTAGTAGTATAATGCATGCATGTGTAATTCAATTACTTACAGTAGTAGCTGATATTAGTGGAAGTTTATGAACATTTTGGTTGCTTGTTTGCATGGGTGGATTGTGGTATGTACAACGAATTACTTATTACTATGCTTTGATTTTGAAGAACTACTGATTATTAATATATGTGTGCATGCGCAGAAATGAAAATTCAGTCATTGTAGATCATTCTGTATATATACGCTGGGTCATGTTTTTTGGAGGCAAGCTAAGCATGAAATTGAGTTCGATCGATCGACTTCCAACTTGAAATATAAAATATCATGATCTCTACACCTATACAAGCTTCATGTTGCTGCATAACATATATATATATGATGTACAAATTTGTGTGATGTGCTGTCATTTCTAGGCTTCGATCTAGCTTATACACAATAGCACTCATCAATTATTGAATCAATTCTTGCAAGTTCATGCGGCCGGCCGGGGCACTTTCAATTGCGACGTGTCTTTTGTTGTTTTTATCGAAACCAACACGATAGTCGATAGATATATAAGTAAGACTGCAAAAGTTATACAAGGAAACGCAAACAAAGAGCGGTAACAAATAAGGTCCAAGATCAAGTATAGGATAATTAACATACCTGCATGTTGTTGTATCTGTTGAAGGTCTTGTTACAGACATGGCAGATAAACTGCACCGGGCCGATGAGGATCTGCGCCGGCGTTGGGATCCAGTACCGGCAGCCGGCGATCGTCGGCAGGCCGCTCTCACCCACCACGCCGAATTCCCCCACGCCGACGATGCCGCTGTTTGATCCGCCCACCGACGGCGGCACCACGGCCTCGTCATGCTCCTGCTGCTGATCCATCCCCTCCGCCTTGCAGCCGCCATGCATATGCTTCCACTCGTCGCTCTCGTCCTCGCCCTCCTGATGATCCACTTCGTCGTCCTCTTCCTCCTCCTCCTCCTCCTCCTCGTCACCCTTTCCTTCCACGATGGCATCCTCAATGCAGGATCCACCAACCGGCAAGCCGATATTCAAATCCACGCCGGACTTTGCCAAATTGCTGGTGGTCGCGCCGCCGCCGCCGCCGCCGCTCATGATCTCTTCTTTGACGGCGCACTGCTGCTCGTGATCATCACCGGCCCCTTTCCCCTCACCGAGCCTACTGAGCAGCGGCAGGCACGTCATGCTGCTCACAGCTGCTTCCTGCACAGCTCCACCGGCTGCTGCTTGTCCCTCTTCACCAGCAAGCGTTAATACATGACGCCCGGACGCCGCCATCGAGGTCGTCGACGACGACGACGACGAGCCAGACGACGACGATGGCGACGAGGAGCGCCGCGGCTTGAGCCACTGGAAGAAAGGCGAGCTGACGACGGGCTCACCTTCCATGGCGGCACAAGTCCGCGGCCCCATGGATCCTGAAGATCACCGATCGACGACCCTTGTTATATATAGCCACCACAAAGTAAGTGTGTTCTACTCTGTTGATCTTTGGGGTTTGGTGGAAGTGGAGAAGATGGGAGAGGAGAGGAGAGGGAGGTGTGTAGTTAGCAACAAAGAGCAGCAGCTTAATGTCAAGGCGTGCCTGTCACGGCCCTGCAGAAAACGAAGGGTCTGTGGCCATCAGTCCGGTTAGTTGCCATATATATGCTCCAGTCCAACGCTTCGTTCTCGCCGCTCTGTGTGTTTACGTGTGTGTCCCTCGCGGTTGAAGTTTGGAGGCTTTCACACCCGAGGCTGGCAAAGAATCAGGAAACCTCGTTGGATAACGCGTGGTAGTGTGAATGAATTCACATCAACCGGAGGCATATATACTAGCATACAGTCATTGTACGTTGTACACCTTGCTTGTTGATGAATTTGTGTGCGAATGCATGCCGATCGAGTGCTGCGGATACTGATCAAAACTAGCTTTGGAGTGATGGTCCCTGCTGGGCATGAGTAGCAGGGGCCGGGCGAAGGCCGACGGTCAATTGCGATTAGTGGACCAGTGAATAGTCGTCGTCCCAGTGCTGAGGTACTCCTATGCCGATCGAGTATTGAATGGAGTTTAGGTGAGAGGTACACTGGGACGAGAAATTAAGACAGATCGATCGGGATGGAACGGTTTTTGTGTCCTCTACATCAACACCGTACCGGGGTCCGGTCTAGGCCATGTTGACGCATCGTCATCCAAAACCAGCCCTAACATTTTTGTCGCAAGCAATACTATAGTACAATTCTTCTCCCTTTGGTTCTGATGAATAATTCGACTTTTACCAAGTTTAGTTGAGCGTTAAGAAACAAGGAATGGATAACCACGTTACCCTTTCATCATTTTACAAGCACAATTAAGAAAGCCTAAAAAACAGGGAAACAAAATTTAAAAACGTGTCTTGAATTGTATAACTACTTTTAGCCCTTTTTATTTTCGTAAACAATACTGTTGTAATTTTGTGTCTCAGGTGACTATTGCTAAAAGCTTACAACTTTTCATATCACGACAACTTTTTCATTTCGCTCACGCCTTCAAAAAAAGATGTCCGGGAGGTGATTCATCTAGTACAAAAGGCCATTACAAATTTTCAATTGATGATTCATCGAGTAGTACAATAGGCCACTGGGAGGGATGTGTGGGCAATTGGTAATTTCATAACTTGTAATGCATCCATCGTGTAATCAATATTTCCCTTAATACAAATACGCGCAAAAGCTTTTGCGTGATTGAGAAAAAAAAAAAAAAGACATTTTCCTTGACCCTTAAACATCGCATGTCAAGGCAGCTTGTCACGATCCCGGATGCCTCGTCTACTTCTAATAATGTCCCACACTATTCATCTCTTGGACCATTTAAACACTATATGGTGGTGTATTGTTTACATTTTAGACCTTTTGGCCTATTGAAATCACGAATTCATCTACATAAAATTTTGTTTTGTTGATCTATATTCTATATATCTTATAATCTTCGATCCCACTAAAAATTCTATATTAACATCCAAGCCATTGCTTTTTACTTTTCTCTCTCGTGTGAGAGCTTCTTTCAGTTATGTGTGTTGTGTTTTCTCTAAATTGAGTACGGCTCCTCGCCGTGACGCTCCATGAATGTTGTAACTTTTTCCCTTTCACTTAATGAAGTTTTCGAAAAAAAAAAAAACTCTGACGTCTGGCCTCATAGCGCAAAAAGAACTCCTTGCAGTCATTACAACAACAGCAACGCGAGATATATGTCCGGTCAGTATGTGTGAAGAAGTCGTTATTTAACCAAATTTATAATGGAAAATTTCAGTGTCCAAACTGGATCTTTTGTCTTCTCATAAACATGGACCAGATGAGTAACACGGCTTCCATCGAACTTCTGAACATATTCATGTCATACCGCATACGTGTCTTATCCCTGATGGACCCTGAAACAATTGAGAACGGACGACACCAACTCGGAAACTTTCAGTGTCGGTCCTGCTGTTTTTCCACTAGCTTAGCGTCGCCGTCGGCCTGCCCAATCCCAATGGAATATCCATCCAGATTGCCCCACAATATAATGCAGCTCACTTGAGCGAGCCTCTGTTCCCCCTCTAACATGGTCTAATAATCCGTGCGCCCTCGTGACTGGCAAGACGATCGAAGCAGAAACACTTGGTGCCGACATAGCCCAGTGCAGCTTTACCTTACTACTTTGATTTGATACAACATGAAGATGATGACGCGATCGAATTGTGGCAAGACGCCGTCAAAAAAGCAGAGAGCGAGGGCCGCGTGAGCGTGACCGGACCCGCCGCTGATCCGATCCATCCATCACCTGGAGGCTGGAGCGCATGCTGCTCACTGGTGGCGTTACACGCCCGCCGCCGGCGCCGAACAATTAACCGTTCAAAGCCGTTGCGCGCTACGTGTCCAACCCACAGACGCAGCGCGTGTCGAGGCTGGCGAGAAGTAGGCGGGCGGGCGGGCGCTCCGGTCCAGCTGCCTGGCCGTGACCGGGCAGGGCACGCGCGAGGTGCATGCATACGGAGCTCGTGGATCGCTTTTTGGAAGGGAGGCGCCGCATACGGCGGAGAG
Source organism: Hyparrhenia diplandra (assembly GCA_015847255.1). Taxonomy (NCBI): domain Eukaryota; kingdom Viridiplantae; phylum Streptophyta; class Magnoliopsida; order Poales; family Poaceae; genus Hyparrhenia; species Hyparrhenia diplandra. Next base: position 54,661 of record JADLZK010011513.1, on the reverse strand, counting down.
GCGCCAGGCACCAGACATCATTAGCCTGGACGGTCCAGGCTGGACCGGAGGAATTGTAGAAAAAAAAAAGGGCGTTCAAAAGCGGCACACGAATCGGCCGTGTTGGACTGGGTCGCCTGGGACTCTCGAACTTGGTGGGACGGAAACACGGAGTGGACTCGATCGAAAGCGGGACGGTCGGGGCGCACCGGCACCGGTGCAGGGCTCTGGCTGCCTGCGGCTGCGGCGTCGGGCCAGGCGTTGCACGGTCGAGCCCAGCTCCGTGTGGCCGGCCCGTGTATAGTTAGCGGGCTTCCTCGTGAGTTCCAGTCTTGTGTGCTGGAAGCTTTGTACTCGTTGGGCCATTCTGGCATCCAGCATCGCTGTGATGATGGTTGTCGGTCCGTGCTCCGCCTGCGACAGCAGCGGCGACCACAACATGTACGGAGTAGGCGATGAAACGTCGTGAAAGATCCACGTTCACTTTGCACGGCCAGCTCCGTGGTGAGCGGTGCGCTCGAGCAAACGCAAGAGTTTCATTTTTTTTCATTCCCTATAAATAAGATGTTTGCCAACTTTTCAAATAATATGGGAAGAAAAAATAGGTTACCTCCAATAGTTTAGCATTTTAACTTTCCATGTATTTGATTTGTGGACCCACACACTATCTTCCCTTAGACGCGAGATTTCCACGCGAAGGACGACAACCATCTACATACTCATCGCCGCCTCGACAACCATCTACATACTCATCGCTATTGATTGCTTGGAGGAAAAGATGATCTAGATCAGAGGATATAAGTTAAGTCGGGCTGACGCGCGAGAGAAAAGGCGTGTCTGGTAGGCGCGCGTCTGGGAGTTGGAGGGGAGGAGGAAGCCACGCGCGCGTCTGGGAGGAGGAACCCGCGCGCGCACGTGAGGAAAGGAACCTGTCCGGTCGGGACGGTTAGCTAGTTACATTTGGTTTCCTAAAAAGGTGTGTAGGTGGATCGGAGTTTTCCTGCGCGTGCAGGCGGTAGTGAGGTCCCTTTTTTGAATAAGACAGATGATCAAGCACGATGTCTAAAAGTCAAAAACGTCATTCTTTTTGGACGGAGGGTGTACTTAAATACGTACTAACCAGGTACACGTGGATAAGGTTGGCATTGATGATTGATCTGTAGACCAAAAAGTGGCGATTATACACTCATGCTGTCATGCATGGATGTCTCGGCTCGTTTCTTGTAGCCAGCTCTTGGTTATGCCCTTTTTTTTGAAGTGCGGGATTATTTTTATGTTCAACTGAATTCTAAACTTAGGCGCAAATTGGTCATGCAGAGTGTATACCACACTCAAGCGTTCCTTCGGTGTGCACCGGCCCTGGTGCCCGAAGCAAGTGGCACTGTCACCGGTGGCGCGCAACTCGGCAGAGTCCAAGGCAAAAGCAAGGAGATAAACGCGCGGCAGAACTGCGGGCAGCGGCGGCCTTGCCTGTGCCTGCATGGGCAGCAGGCCTGACAAAACCCCGAGGCGGAAGCAAGCCGCATGAGCCCGTAGCGGCCCCTCGGAACTCGGAGCCCATCGCCCTCCCCGGAAGGGAAGGAAAGGATAGCGATCTGCAGCTGGTGGTGGTGGAAGGCAACGTGCCGACGAGCCCGACACGTCCAAACGACAGGGGCGAGCAGCGGCAGGCGCGACGTCTCGCCCCACGCCGCCGCCGCGCCTATAAGCAATGGCAGCGCACACATGTCTAGTCTAGCTAATTTTCCTCCGTTTCGGCGCCGCATCCCCCCGGTCCCCAACGCGATTACAGCGTTTAGCATTCGGTCGCTTCGGCGGCTCGTTTGGCACTTTTGCCAGGATTCTGGTTTTTCCGAAGGCACCTTCCCGGGAAGGCTATTTTATGTCCGTCCATCTAGTACATCGAGATTGGTGCCAGAAAGTGAATACATGGTGCTGGAGTATAACTCATCGTATAGAACACACAGGAACCTTCTTCCACCTCGCGTCGCGACTCCTCTGCTCGTCCTTACTGTTGACTCCGACCTCGGCCGCCATTCCTGCCTCTTCGCCCCCGCCGCCGGCCACCGCCCCGCCGCGGGCGCCATCTTCCCCCGCCCCTCAGAGCATATCCTAGCGCTCAAAACATCACTTCCCGGGAAGTTGCCTTCGGCATATCCTTAAGCCACTTTGCCAAGCTTTCGCTTGCGCGTCGGTTGCCGGACAGACGGACGAACGGCGCTGCGCGCGCGCAGCCGCCTCCGGTGGCAGTGCCTCCCTTCCGCGTCGCCGGCGCCTGACGAGGTACGTACCGCGTCGCCTCGCCTCTGCTCTCGACCTCCATTTCTCAGTATGCAGCCATGTTATGTTTCACTGCCATCTCTGCTCGTCTGGGACTGGGATTCAGTTAGAAATGCGAGGTGTTTGCCTGTTTGGTACTGTTTGCGACTCAATTCGTGATTGGAGCTGACAGCAGCATTCGGTAGAAATTAGCTAGCTCGATCGATGGATAACTGCAGGTGGGATTATGCTATTGATTCTTCCTCTTTTTGCGCGCCGTAGTCATGAAGAAGCAAACTTGTCTTGCTGCATGTTTGGTCTTCCATTCCTTTCATCCTTTGCAGTTGAGCGAGGTAGCCTGCCCTATACAATGCGACCTGTCAAAAAAAAAAAAATGCTTGACGAAAGGAAAACCTACATGATCCATCAAACTCTCGTACTAGTACTAGGTAGTTCATCTTTCCCACTGACAGAGGATGTATGACCAAATTATGTACCTTCGCCTATAATAGGTGTTTTTAAAATGGTTTTCATGTGATATTACAAAAATTACTACGAGAGGTTAAACAAAGCGGGGAGAACGCGTGCATAGCAGAACGGTGATGGTAGGGATCCTGAGGTGCAATTTGGGTTGGAAGTTCGACTTGGGTAGGAAGTTGGACTCTCTGTTCTCCAAAGAAGGCCACTCGCCCACTCATGCTATTTTCTTACATTCATGTTATTTTCTTACTATTTTCTCTCATGCTATTGTCGTAAGTTAGTAACATTATCAACGGTTTGAGAAGGTGTATCAATAAATCTTATAAGTAATTTACAACATTATTGGCCTTAACTCCGATCAATTTTGTCACGTTCACACCAGAGTTTCATTCCGCATGAGAATAAAACAAAACACTCGTAGTGAAGTTTCGTTCAGTTTTCAGTGCGTTGGTAACAATGTGTGCTTGAAGATTGTCTTAAGGCCAAGATTCTCATAGTAAAATCATATTTATATCTTCAAGCAATCATCATATATCGCCGGAGCAGAATTTGCCATGAAACCACCATTTTTCATGACTTCAACGACTTCAACACAATCAGATTGAACCATGATTCTATTGCAACCCATGTGTTGAGCAAGGATCAGACCTTCCTTTAGAGCGTAAGCTTCAGCCATGTGAGCATCAACCACGAAAGGAGTGTAGTTGTTTGAAGCCGCAAATATGATTTTTACCGAAGCTTAAATGTTCCATAATACTATAGTATAAAATATTCCCATAAATATTAATTGATGATTATATAGGCCCGTTTTGGGTGCTCCCTCCCTTCTCGTAAGTGTTATCGTACATGGGCCTAAACGGGCCAAAAATGGTTTTATGACCAGATGTAACAATGTAGAAGCATATTATGGCCTATGGGCCTACACCAATTCCTTTCTAGAAAAAAAAAAAAGTCGGTCGGGTGGCAAAAGACCGCCCCCATCGCATTGTTCTTAAGAAGAAATCTTGGTTTTAACGGAAAAAAATCCCCAAACTCCAGTCCCCCACGACACTAGGAGCATTTAGTCTATGGGAACTACGATCCTCAATCCTTCGAGAGGACACGGGCCGGTATTCACCGTAACCCCGGTCGGTATACCAACTAGAGCCCACAGCTCGATTCCTACGGGACTTGGACCGGCTCTTAAGTGCTTTGGCACACAAGACTGACGAGAGAATTTTTTTAACGACGGCCTGAAATTCGCTCATGGGGAGTCGAACTTAGGACATGTGGAGTGACGCCGAGCATCCTACCCATTAGGCTAGGACCCCTTTGGCCCAATTCCTTCTAGAACATAAACGCTTCAGCATATTCGCAACAATTGTGCATATACTTTGTCAACCACGTCATTGCAAATGCAAATACTAGTAGAGGGAAAGATCCAAAAAAAAAAATACTAGGAGAGGGACTACATCTACATACGTAGCGCGCCCTTCGAGTTTGAATAGGAGTGGCCGATTACGCTACGTCGGCACATAACACTGGTGTCTTCGCGGCGGTCGAGCTAGATGTCAAACAACGTGCTCGTCAGATCTCGCGCTTCGCGCAGCGGCCGGGTTGGCTGTATTCCCCTCCCCCCACACAAGCCGTAGGGAAAACGGTTCAGCAATGACCTGTTCCGTTTGGGAAACCGCCGGAGAGCAACGTCACCCGCGCGCTATTTGGCTTCTGCCAGACAACACGAACAGAGCACGCATTCCTCACTGCATGATATATACAAAAAAATACATACAATAAAATAATAAACTGAAGAAAAGGAGCCCGAGTTTTCGTATACTCCCTCCGTCCCCACTTGAGTTTGTCACCACGATTCCGCTTGCCTTCTTCGATCTTCGTCTTATTCAAATTTTTGCACAAATATAATTTATTTTGTTACGACTTATTTTATCAATAAAGATACTTGAATATTGATTAATTTATTTTATGATTTGCATAAATATTTTGAATAAGACGGATGGTCAAACATGAAGTTCAAAAGTAAAAAACGACGAACTCCATGGGACTGAGGGAATAACATTGCCGGTATATATCTATCTATCCATCTGATCTAGTATATATCTATCTATCCATCTGATCTGATCCCGTGCGGCAAAAAGATAAGTCCACAAGACGCACGTGCTGAATGTCGTCAGGTCCTGCATCGGATCGGAGTGAGTAGGCTCTGCGTAGCATGCGACGACGTGTACCGAAACTGGAGAGCACAGAAGATCCTCCTGCAAGATAAAGAAGCTGTTCGTCGTAATTCACTGAGCAAAGATCCAAACGAGGAAAGTGTCTATCCGGCGTCCACTGCGCAAAGAGCCGATCACGATCAGTCATCACACCTGACACCAACTGCGGCTGCGCGCCTAGTTTATTAATTATTCACGCCCTCACGACAAGCACCACCCCGTCCACCCGGCACCGCACCTGGGTTTTCTCGATGCATGACCCATCCAGCCAGCCCCAACCGTTTCTAATCACCACGCCTGGCTTTCGCATGCAGGCAGCCAAGGCAGGGCTATAAGGACCGCGTGCCCCGCCCGCGTTCAACAACGCGCATCAGCACAACAGATCGAGCGTGAGAGATGGCGTCGGAGATGAGCAAGAACGTGAAGGCCCTCGACGAGCAGGAGGTCACCTCGCAGCAGCGCGCCCGGACCAGCACCGGCGCCGGCGCCGCCGAGGAGCAGGTGGTGGTGGATCCGCTGGCGCGGCAGTCGTCCATCATGTCGCTGACGCTGGAGGAGCTGCAGAACTCGCTGTGTGAGCCGGGGCGCAACTTCGGGTCCATGAACATGGACGAGTTCATGGCCAACATATGGAACGCCGAGGAGTTCCAGGCCGCCACTGGCGCCGGCAAGGAGGGCACGGAGCGGGAGCCGATGACGATGATGCCTGTGGCGGCGACGGGGGCAGGTGAGAACGGGGCCGCAGGAGGGAGCGGGTTGGTTCGGCAGGGCTCGTTCGCCCTGCCGCCACCGCTGTCCCGGAAGACGGTGGAGGAGGTCTGGGCCGAGATCAACCAGGACCCCACAGCGGATTCCCAGGCCAACGCCAACGTGGCGCCGCAGGCCGTGGCGCAGCACCAGATGGGGAGCGGCGCCGGTGTTGGCGTCGCGGACAGCGGGCGGCAGGTGACGCTGGGCGAGATGACGCTGGAAGACTTCCTGGTGAAGGCCGGCGTCGTGCGGGGAGCTTTCTCCGGCCACGGCGGCCAGGCGGTCGGCATGGTCCCGGCCGGGCCGATGGGCATGCAGCAGGGGCAGCTTGCGCCTCCGCCCATGATGTACCAAGTGGCGGCGCCGGTGCCGCCCAACGCCGTGTACCCGGTGATGGGCGACGGCATGGGGTACCACAACGGGTACCCTGGGGGCATGGCGGTGGTGCCGCCTCCGCCACCGTCTCAGTGCGTGGCCCCCGCCGCCGTGAGCCCCGGGTCGTCGGACGGGATGAGCGCCATGACGCAGGCGGAGATGATGAACTGCATTGGCAACGGAGGGATGGTCCGGAACGGCAGCGGCAGCGGCAGCGCGCGGAAGCGAGACTCCCCCGAGGACGGCTTCACCGAGAAGACCGTGGAGCGCCGGCAGCGGCGCATGATCAAGAACCGGGAATCCGCGGCACGGTCACGCGCCAGGAAGCAGGTGTGCATGTTGTTCTCGTCGATTTCGTGCTGTGTGTGTGTCATTGTCAGACTCGGTGTGATCTGAAATGATGCTGGTGCTGGTGCAGGCATATACCGTGGAGCTTGAGGCTGAACTGAACCATCTCAAGGAGGAAAACGAGCGCCTCAGAGCAGAGGAGGTAGTGAGAAGCCAAACATTTGTTCATCATCATCCCCTATTCCTATCTACTACAGTACTATATAGGGATAATTGCGACGGCCCTTGTTTTAAAGTCCAAATTGCTCGTTTGCACTGTGCATTGATCTGATTCTGATCAGACAACATCTGTGTTGCATTTTCTTTTGCAGAACAAGATCCTACTGTCGAAGAAAAAGATGGTAATTTCCCCTCAATCGCGCTATCATTTCCTAGTTGTCGGTGTGACCATCGACATGCTTGATCATTTGCTAGTTGTCAGTGTAACAATCGACATGCTTTGTCAAGACGGTGCGCTGATGGGAACCTGCCATGGCTTTTGTGTCTGTTTCAGCTGGTGGAGAAGATGATGGAGCAGGCAAGGGAGAATGTGAGCGCCAAGAAGGCCGGTCGCGGGCTGCGCCGCTGGGGCAGCGCCATGTGGTGAACTCTGACGAGTGACGCGCTGTGCAGTTCCAATCCGCTTGCTTCCATGGACAATGGCAAGTGCTGTACCTGATTACCTGTCGGTTTCAGCACCGTTAGTAATAGTATGCGATGTGATTGATGCAAACGTCTGCGAGGGACTAGAACAAGATATGGGCAAGAGCTTCCGGGTTGGCCTGCTGCTGTTCATATAAGCCTGGAGTTGTACAAACAATAAGCCAGCTGTAAGATAGTAACTCATCACAAAGCTTTGTGTTTTCGTCCATGTTTATTTGACATGGCCCATAGTATGCCGTATGTATGTCTGTATCTCTTGCATTGAATTCTGGTATTCTCCTACGAGTGTATGTCTAGGTTGGATTCGGTTGTTTCAGAATTCAGACATTAGAGGCTATCAAGAACAAGTGTTCAGAAGCAAGAAAACAACCGGCAAACAAAAACGTAAAAGGTCGAGTGTTTCAGTCGGACCAAACACACTATTCTGTTACAAATTCCAAGCGATCTTTATATATAGTTGCTCTCTACTGTACCTACTTTGGATGTTCTAGAGCACCTCCAGTGAAGCAAACCATGGCGAGAGAGAGAAAAGGGAACAAGGTTCGCTTTTACACTGTAGACACTGAACCGAGAGAAAAAAATTCATGGTTCGACTCTCCAACTCGGTTCGCTCGTTAGCCCACGCGGTGGCCCTCCGCGCCGCCCCTCACTTCCGCGGGGCCACCACTTTACCGCCATGCTCCCACGCCGCCTTTGCACCCGCCCCGACGTGCCGCCCCCCGCTTTGCCTTCGTTGGATTGAGAGGATAAATGGGGAGACGAAGGGGAGGAGAAGAATGGGGAAAGGTGGAGAGAGAGTTCTGATTGGGCTCCACTCAACGATGCTCACACTAGAGACATCAAACCATGCTCAAAATCGATTTTAGAGGGCCTAGTGGTGACAACTTTCTTTGTCTAAAGGTTGTTTCTAATATGTGCCTTCAACAAAATATTAGTGTACCTTAAGCTACTGAGCCTTCAAAAAGTAAGTGGACGAATGGAAAGAAAATTGGCTTAAGATTCTTAGTGATGCTCTCGTTGTTCGTGTTCCCATGAAAAAGGGAAGTGACATAATAACCTGGAAACTTGGTAAAAAAAAGAACAGTTCTCTGTTAAATCAGTCTACAATGCTCTCACCTCCAATGATGCTGGGATCTATAATAAGAAAATCCTCGCAGGCCAAAGTTGGGTCGTAGAGAAGCACCACGACGTGGCGAACCTAGCCCACTAGCCAAATGGAGAAAAAAAACCCTGCTTAGCCACGCCATCGTAGTCGCTGTGTGCCTTCGCTTGGGTGATGGCTTAATTTATTGAATTTGCAACAAAATGCAGGCTCAGTGGAGGTTAACGATGTATCGATTCATAGATGACGATCAGAAGAGCAGCTTCTTCACAGAAAAGGAGAAAAAGGAGAAAGAGATTTCCCTTTGGCAGGTTATATTATTACTGTAATTTGATTGCCCATTCTATTTGATTATCCTCACATGCCCTGTTTTTTTTTGACAACTTAAATTTATGCAATTACTGATCAACTATTATTTCCACACTTTCAGGGAGAAAATATTATTGCTGATGAGAAACAATTTGATACTGATCTCAAGCTAAACAAGGGAAGATACCAAATGCTAAGCAGTTATTTTGAGGTCATGATCTGCAAAAGAGAGGGTCTGACGCTACAATCATATGATTATCTGAGAACTTCCGTCACCAGAACGCAGTGCCACTGCTCGACAAAAATTAAGGGTCTGGCGCTACAATCATATGATTGTCTGAGGAATTTCCGTCACCAGAACGCAGTGCCACTGCTCGACAAAAATTAAGATCTTCATGTGGCTTGTGATAAATAATGCTATCCTAACCAAAGACAATATTGAAAAAGAAGTGGTCTGGTGACGCTTTATGTTATTTCTGTCATTCTATTTCTGCCCTTAAGTTGAAACATCTAACTATCTTCTTTTTCATTGTAGTGTTGTCAAAACTGTTTGGGCAACTTTTGCTATTTGTCTTGGTGCTCAGAATATACCCAACTTAGAGTTGTTGTCATCTGCTGCCCCATCTGGAAAGTTAGGAATTCAGTCCGCTTTGAGAAGGGATAAAAAACTTTTATCTACTATATGTCATGTTTGCGCGTTAATGGGCAAGGTTATATGCAGATTTGGTGAAAAGGAGATGATTGAAGCTAGTGTCAAAACTATAATTTAGATTTACGTGAGACTATTATCGAAGAAGCGAGAGGATTGATTTGAAAAAAAGCGTGGGATCTGGAGAAGGTTTCAGCATTAATTAATGAGAAGCTTTTTGTTTGATAATGTTGAAAACCTGTAGTTTTGTCTAAAGGCTAGTCTTGTATGCTTGGGCTGTTTGTGATGGTCAATCTTCTACCATGCTCATATAATCTTTCGGATTCAATAAGCTATGGGTGCAAATTAACACCTTTAGGTGGATTATATGGTTTTAGAATACTTAGTTCAACTTTGGGTTATACTAGAGAGGCCGAAATAAAATATCTTTTGCTACGCAGTTTGAGGGGCTTAGGGGTAGCGGCTATGGTGTAGATGGCGATGGTGGCTATAGGAGAGAGGAGGAGGCGGAGAGGGGAGGTGGTGGCGGCGCAGGGAGGGGAAGAGGAGGAGGCTAGGGTTGGAGAAGGGAAGGGAGAGATAATTCTCTTCTTTGCTTAAGATTGAAGGGGCTACATCTCTCTTGTATTTATATTCCTGAGAAGACTTGCACCTAAAACAATATCCTATTCTATTTCCTTATCTATCCTTTCCTTCTATTTTTATTTCCTAAATACCTATTGGCTAAGATAACTTGTTGATAAGGAAGATAACTTGTTGATGAGGATGACGACAGAGATACGGCGGCGGCGGCGGTAGGCAGAAGGGTTGACGCCCTTCCTGGGCGGGCTGTGTGGCCGGTCCCTAGGGCCCATTGGGGGCTCCATATATCTTACATGATCCTTTAATTTACACTATTGCTAACATACCTCAGGAGTCGCCTATATGTTATCCATTTCTTTATGCGAATTCTGTCTTCGATTCATACTTTTTACAAGCCTAAACAATGATTCTGGTATTCTCCTACGAGTGTATGTCTAGATTGGATTTGTTTTTTTTTTGTGACAACTAGGTTGGATTCGGTTGTTTCAGAATTCAGACATCAGAGGCTATCAAGAACAAGTGTTCAGAAGCAAGAAAACAACCGGCAAACAAAAACGTAAAAGGTTGAGTGTTTCAGCCGGACGAAACACACTATTCTGTTACAAATTCCAAGCGATCTTTATAGTTGCTCTATACTGTACCTACTTTGGATAGTCTAGAGCACCTCCTGTGAAGCGAACCGTGGCGAGAGAGAGAGAAAAGGCAGCACGGTTTGCTTTTACACCAGAGACACTGAACCGAGAGAAAAATTTTCATGGTTCGACTCTCCAACTCTGTTCGCTCGTTAGCCCGCGCAGTCACCCTCCGCGCACCGCCTGGCTCCCGGGTTTCGCCATCGCCACCATGCTCCCCGCGTCGCCTTTGCTCCCACCCGACGTGTCGCCCACTACTTCGCCTTCGTTGGATTGAGAGGATAAATGGGGGAGACAAAGGGGAGGAGAAGAATGGGGAGAGGTGGAGAGAGAGTTCTGATTGGGCTCCACTCAACGATGCTCACACTAGAGACGTCAAACCATGCTCAAAATCGATTTTAGAGAGCCTAGTGGTGACAGACTTTTTGTCTAAAAGTTGTTTATAATATGTGCCTTCAACATAATATTTGTGTAGCTTAAGCCACCGAGCCTTCTAAAGTAACCTTTGCCAGATGGTTAGTGGACGAATGGTAAGAAAATTGGCTTAAGATTCTTAGTGATACTCTTGTTGTTCGTGTTCCCATAAAAGAGGGAAGTGACATAATAACCTGGAAACTTGGTAAAAAAGGCCAGTTCTTTGTAAAATCAGTCTACAATGCTCTCACCTCCAATGATGCTGAGATCTATCATAAGAAAATCTGGAAATGTAGAATCCTAGAAAAAAAAATTAAGATCTTAATGTGACTTGTATAATATTCTAACCAAAGACAATATGTTGAAAAGGAAGTGGTCTTGTGACACTTCATTCTATTTATGCCCTTAAGTTGAAATAACTAACTATCTTCTTTTAAAGTGTAGTGTTGCCAAAATTGTTTGGGCAACTTTTGCTATCTGTCTTGGTGCTCAGAATATACCCAACTATATATCTTACATGCATGGGCTTGTTGTGAGCAATGGTTACCCTGTGGTAGTGAATTTCATTCACTTGGAGTTGTTGTTATCCGCGGTCCATCCGAAAGCTATGAATTCACCGCTTTGAGAGGGGATAAAACCTTTATCTATCAGATCGTGCCTGCGCCCTTATGGGTTACTGGGCAGGGTTATATATAGATTTTAAGAAGGAGATGATTGAATCTGGTGTCAAAACTATGATTCAGATTTTTGTGAGACTATTATCGAAGAAACAGACGAAGGATGCGCCGAGAGCCTGGACTCGGCGCCGGACATGCGCCGGTGCCTCCTGCTGGGCACCTCCGACCTTTGATGGGCATGCCCCGGGCTTGGGCGGCTCAACAACCTCGTCAGGCTCGCCTCGGAGCTCCGTGACGTGCGCAACCGCGTGGTGCCGCTCCTCCTCGATGATCCAAGCCCCTTCGATGACCGCCTCAAGCTGGAGAACGTGGCATGTTAGGTGCGCTTCCTGGGGCGGAGCGACTACGCCGACGACGGGCTTCCGCAGCAGGGGGAGGTCTGGGCAGCCACAACCCCGGTGTCAAACCTGATGCTGAGGATCCCACGGCGCGTGCTCGAGATCGATCAAGGCATGGAGTGGATGAGGGCCCGCCTGCTTCAGCTCTCCGACATTATAACCAATCTTCTCCTGAATCTTCCCGTGCCTCTCCCTTACATCGAGAACGACGACTAAATGAATTGTTAGTAATGAATTGTCTAAAGGCTAGTCTTGTATGCCTGGGTTGTTTGTGATGGCCAGTCTTATACCATTACCATTGAGTGTAATACTTATATAACCTTTCGGATTCAATAAGCTATGAGGCGCAAATTAACACCATTAACACCTTTAGGTGGAATATATGGTTTTAGAATACTTAGTTCAACTTTGGATCACACTAGAGAGGCCGAAAGAAAATGTCTTTTGTTATGCAGTTTGAGGGGCTCAGGGTAGCGGCTATGGTGGAGATTGGGTCATACTAGAGAGGCTGAAATAAAATGTCTTTTGCTACGCAGTTTGAGGGGCTCGGGGTAGCGGCTATGGTGGAGATGGCGATGGCAGCTATAGGAGAGAGAGAGGAGGAGGAGGTGGTGGTGCAGGGAGGGGAAGAGGAGGCGGCTAGGGTTGGAGAAGGAAGAGATAATTCTCTTCTTTGCTTAAGATTGAAAAGGGCTACATCTCCCTAGTATTTATAGTCTTAGGAAGACTTGCACCTAAAAACAATATCCTATTCTATTTCCTTACCTATCCCTTCCTTCTATTTTTATTTCCTAAATACCTACTCTCTCCATACCCAAAAAAAGTTTGACGTTTAGGACAAAGGACACGGTCTCCAAAAACACAACTTTGATCTTTTGTTATTATAAAAATATTTATCGAAGAGTGATATATGTATACTTTTATGAAATTATTTTTAAGATAAGTCTATTCATATAGGTTTCACATTTGCAAACTCAACAACGTAAAAGTTATTGATGATTTATATTCCCAATGTTTGACTTAAACCTTGTCCTAAACGTAAGTTTTTGGGTATGGAGGGAGTATTAGCTAAGATAACTTGTTGATGAGGATGACGATAGAGATACGGGGCGGCGGCGACGGTAGGCAACAGGGTCTGCCGCCCTTCCTGGGCGCACGTACCCCCCCTTTGGGGTCGGTGTGGTCGGGTCCCTAGGGCCCATTGAGCCCTCTCTTGTTGATGTATGACATAAATGTCTTTTTTTATTCCTTTCCCCTATGTGTTTGTGGTGGTCATTCTTCTCTAATATTTTTGGAAACAGATAAAAAAAACTCGGTCGGGTGGGGAAAGATCGCCCCACCCAAGGCATTGTTCTTAAGAAGAAACCTCGGTTTCCCCGGCCGAGAAAATCCTACGATCCCCAATCCATTTGGAGAAGACCGGGGCTGGAATTACACCGAACCCTTGAGCCGGTATACCAACCAGAGTCCACACCTCGATCCATACGGGACCTGAGCGATCTCTTAACTAGTGCTTTGGCACACGAGACCGACGAGGGAATTTTTAACCACAACACGAAATTCGCCTCCCACGAGGATTCGAACTCGGGTGGAGTGCCGCCGAGTATCCTAACCATGAGGCTAGGACCCTCTATATTGAAACTACAATGCAGAATTTATATAAAACTTCGAGGGTCGACGACGAGGCGCCCTATAGTGACTTCGAGAATCTCCGGATCCGCTTACCGCCCAGCCCTTCCTGAGGTGTCATAGGGGTAGGGTTTGCGTATATGTGTTCATAGGGGTGAGTGTGTGTGTGTGTGTGCGTGTTGTGGCGTCTGCGTTATCGTATGATTCTCAAAAAAAAAAAAAAAAAAAAAGAAGAAGAGTACGAAGCATTTTTATGCAGTGAATTTTGCTTCTCAAATTTGGAAATTTGGGTCAAGTGTTTCTTTGCTTCGCCAAAACGAACTCCCGGGGGGTGGCGGGGATATCTTACATGATCCTTTAATTTACATTATTGCTAACATACCTCAGGAGTCGCCTATATGGTACCCATTTCTTTATGCGAATTCTGTCTTTTTATTCATACTTTTTACAAACCTAAACAGTGATGTACCTGTCTTCCTATTCAATTGATAGAGACCTATCATGCGCCATATATTGCATTACCTTTTCCATGAAAAACTTATTTATATCATGCAGGTCCATGCTTGCGCAAAAGCGCGGGTTACCAGCCAGTAGTTAGATATAGGTAAAGCTTTATTGTAAAAACTTCAGAAGGATACAATTAGATGTCCTGAATAACATTCCCTTTTACCCCTCTTAATCAAAATGGTCGATTAAATGGTCCAGTTGAGGACAAGCGGAAAAAAAAAAAATGGTCTTCAGCCATCAGGTAGCATACTGAATTCAGACAATTATGCTCCAACAAAAGTAGAACCAGCCCCTTAACATCCAAGCAACCCATTTTGTTGCTGTGGGGATTTTGGGGAAGTCCTTTCCACAGCACATCAATGAAGGCAACATTACAAGCAATTAGGTCAGAAACTATCCTGTGACCTATGGGAACCAAACTAATGTGCTTGTGTTCAATGGCTGTTGGTGCCATTGCAATCTAAGATGAGTTTACTCCTTACTGAATCTCCCCCAATGTCAGGCAACTGCTCAAATCAAACAGAGCGAGCTTCTAAGTTCCTCCTGGGAGATGTCCTGTTGAGCTGCTTGTTCTTTCTTCTGAAAATTCTATTTGGGTAATCCATTTCCCATTATAACTTAACAGAGCAACGCCATATATGTCATTGAACCAGCGAGCAGCCAATGAAAGCTAACAACTTACACTACCACTAGCGGCATGGACTAGCTGAATCAGTGTTGCACATAGCAAACAACTAAGAAATCATCCTGCAACGGACTGAACTGGACGCGGTGACAGCCATAGTAACAACAGAAAAAAATTCCAAATTGTAATCACAGAATCAGAGCAACCATTATAACAACAATCTCAAAAAGGAAACAACGTACGCGGAGAATAGTTCAACAAAGGAACAACTTTAGCGACACCCGGCAGCGGCCTCAGTCGGCGGCGGCTGGTGCGGCGGCCACGGCCACCTCGAGGACGGGGGTCGCGGCGGGTGCCGGGGCCTCCTCCACGTCGACCGTGGCACCGGAAGCGACGAGCGTCCAGTCCGGTGGAAGCGGCGGCAGCGGCGGGTACTGCGTGGGGCGGCGCTTGATGTCCCACGGCTGCGTCTTCTTGGGCCGCGTCTTCATGTGGTGCTTGGTCCCCTTCTTCTGCGGCCGCGACGAGCACTCCACGGTCAGCGCTGCGCGCCCGCTGCCTGGGAGCGAGGAGAAGCCGACGGAATAGTGGCGGGCGTTCTGCCTTGCCGGGCACTGGGACGGGGCCGGCGGCACGGCCGTGCCCGCCAGGAGCGCGGTGACCGACGACATGGGCGCTGCTCTGCTTCGCTGGAGAGACGGACGGACGGAGTGGAGTGGAGTGCTGCTGTGTTTGGGATAAGACGGGAAGGCTTGGGCTTGTTTACCGCAAGCCCATATACCAGAGCCCATCGGATCGAATTCGTCATCGAACGGCCCAGATCGCAGACGATGCGACCACACAGCTACCCGTCCGGACTCGTCTCCAATTTCCATCCCCCAACCTCCAACGGTTTCAGAGGGCAGAGGGAGACGGTCCCCACCGCCACGAGACGCCATCGGAGAGCTCCGAAACCCTAGGTAGCGCGACCCAAGCAGCGCTCCGCGTGCCGTTAGGGGAGGGGGCAGCGCTAGGACGCGACGAAGCGGCCGAGGCCGACTAGCGGCGGGAGAATCTCTTCCGAAGCCTTCCTGGAGCTGCGAAGCACGCTGCACGCGTGAATCTCCTGGATTTGCAGATTCGAGGGGAAAGCTGAGATAAGGTTTTGCTTCTGTCCGTTTTTGATCTTGAATTGATTTTGTGCTAGTTTTCAGAGCTTTGTGATCGAAGGCGATCTGAGTGAAATAATCGTGTATTACTGTTTCGCAAAAAAAAAATGTGTATTACTGTGAAGTGCTACTTCCTGGGACTGCAAATAGTATCCATGTGTTTTTTAAGTTAATCTTGATTGTGTCTTGTGCATTTTTGAAACGATGAAAATTTCAGAGCCAGATGATTGTGCTAATTAAATATGACAATTAGGTAAATTATGGAGGTTGATTGTGAACACTGATGGTTGTGAATTAATAAACGTGGTATCCCTTGAAGAACTTTAATTCGGTGAACTGCTAAGGACTCTGACTTGGAAACAAAATATAACTGAGCAGGGCATATAATATTATTGTATGTCCTTTTTGGGCCTTATTCTGTGTTTTCAAGTTGATGATTCTTAGTGCGCCCTCATCCTTATGCAGTTAGGTTTGCAGACCATATGGCAGGCAGTATCTTGTGTTTTTGACATTTAATGTTAGGTACTCAGACCCTCTCCAAACGCTTTCTGTGTTTGTGTATCTGCTCCAGCACAGTTGAATGGACTTTTAAAGTGCAAAGTTAGAAAGTTGGCAGGGTGAGAGAACTGAAATATATATCTGGAGCCTTCCTGGCTGGGATAGAAAGGAAGCAGTTTGAACAAGCCTCACTTGTGGCAGTAATTCTTATGTCGCTGAATATTGTGTTTGTTAAACATGCTATGGTTTCTTGCTGTGAAATTACTCTAAGGCTGCTTTAAATACTAGTTATTTTTTTGTGCTTGTTCCTCCTTGATTATTGAACTCAGTCCATGTCTAATTACCTGCAGAGATGGGTTGGGGAATATCCAGGTTGATTGGGCTGAAGGCTGCTGTCCTGCTTTCTGTGGCGTGTTTTTTTTCCAAGGACTAGGAGTGGCCCTTATCTCATTTCCTCTCATATATGCATCCGTGATTGCAATACTAATCTCGATAGCTTCCCACCCATCGATTGATCTTCCTTTACTCCTTGGCAAGGCATCCGATGGAAGTTTTCCGTTGTGGTCATGGATCATGTTCTCACCATTTCTTCTTTTCATTCACCTGTTTGTGCTGCTACGAAGATTTGTGAAAAATGAGCCCTTGTACACTGAGGTTGCAGATGGAGTGTTTGTTGGAGGATGGCCTTCATCTGTTGAACACCTGCCTCCAGGCGACCCTGCAATCATAGATTGCACGTGTGAGCTTCCAAAAAGCTCGACTATATCTAACAATGCATATCTGTGTGTTGCTACCTGGGATACGAGGGCTCCTCAGCCATCGCAAATTGAGTCTGCCGTGCGGTGGGCTGTGAGAAAGCGGTCACAGAACAAGCCTATCTATGTCCACTGTGCCTATGGTAATTATGCTCTTCTGCCTATGTTTGGATAAGGAACTGTGTTGTATTTTCCTATGTGTTTTTCTTGCAAATACATATCTTTATGTTCCTAAATGCATTTATGTAGATTAGCCATATTTAGATAACTGTTGAGACCATGTTTAACTCCAGACCATGATGATCCACAACGGAGTTTCATTGTATTGGTGAACCATATCTGGAGTCAGGAAACAACAGTGTGCTGATATGTTAATTATTTTTTTCATTTCTCGTGTCATCGTCTTATTTCATGTGATGATTTGCCATGTCTTATTTAATTGTTCTTATCTGTGTCAAGAAGTGAAGACTGCCATGCATAAGCTGAACAGCATTGCATTGCATTGCATTCAGACAGTATAAGGTTCATCCCATATGTTGTGTTGTGTAGTCAGTCTTGTAATAGTACCAGACTTTAAAGAGAAAATTAAGCTGCACTGGTCTTAGCTTAGACCTCCATGTTACGAGTTTCCAAAATAAAACCTCTTTATTATGGCTTGTTCTTACCACTTCCTCACTTATCTAATATGCCCATCCAGTTGAACTTATAAGTCCAATATAATATTGATCGCTTGGATTTCATTATCTAATGGCATGTTATATCTCTAACAGGTCATGGCAGAAGTGTCTGTGTGATGTGCGCGCTTCTTGTCGCATTAGGATTGGCTGAAGACTGGAAAGCTGCTGAGCAAATGATCCGTGAGAAGACCTTCTATTAGCATGAACACTCTTCACCGCAAAAAGCTTGGAGGAGTGGTCAAAACATTTGCTCCCCTCTAAAAGAAGTGGGGAATCAGATGTGAGTTCTGTTATCTATTCGGATTATAACCGGAAATAAAATTGAACCAGCAGGAGACAGGCATGTTCAGTAACTGATATTTAAGACGCATTGTACATTCGGTAGTACTGTTTGCTGTTGTCCTAGAGAATGCATATGGTTCATTCTAAGCTTTTGTGGTAATTGTGTTGTAAAAACTATATGTATCAAATTATATTGGTACTGTAGCTGTACTGTAGTTCTTTAGGAAGATTTGGTGTCCTTGCCACCTTTCTTGCTGATAACAGTGCCCCTGCCTCCCATTGAATGCTTGCCAGGGAAGTGATGTTGCCGGACCCTTTTGGGGGGGAACCCTGCTATCTTGCATTCCTTCTGGGTTCTCATTTATAGCTATATGTGATGTGTTTCTATAGTTCAGCCAGCATTCAATATTGCTGCTATGTTTTCTTCACTAGATTCGGTAGTTACTAGTTATTACGTATTCAGCTATTGCAATAATCCAAACTTAATATCATTCTATCTACATTTCATCTTTTTTTCAACTTTGTCTTGTGATTGTGAAGTCTTCTGCCTTGCTCACATAGTGCTCTTGTGGCCTTTTATACTTTTACCATTTTTTCCGGTCTTTCTGAATCAGAATTTTTGCACTAAAAAAGAGTGAAGATTTCACATAGCTTGACGAATGTTATTTTTCATATGTTCTGATGGAAAGTCCTGTGCATTGTGCAACAACTGCCTAGTTCTAGTGTTCATGGTGATGTTATTGGAAGCAGAGCTGATTTTGGAATTTTGGGTCAACTGATAAGTGATAAGTTGATCTCAGATTATGTGAAAGCTACTTCTCCTTTCCTACATTTGTCCATCGATGGTCCTGACCTTGCATTATTGGCTTACAATATGTTCTAGAAGGAATGCTGTTTGTCATTTCTTTAATGTCATTTTTATTGTATTATTGGCTTCAGACAGATTACCATGTCACGGTTTCTTTCTTTTCCATCAGTGCTAGCTCGGCATAATCTAGGACGGGAAACGGGCTCCCACCAGTAGCTGTTGCATTGTCTTTTGTTGAACTACTGATGATGGATTGTTGTCTGTCCACGAATGCGGTATTATCCTTAGAGATAATCTACTACCGAAAATGTATTTGCCAAATACTTGATGTGGAAAGGTATTTAATGGTTACTCTGTCACTCTAATAATAATCTAATTGCAATTAGTCCTCTCTGGCAAGTGGCAAGTGAGCAGCCAGAATCTTCTGCCACTGCTTTGTTTTCTCCTGCTACGCACAAAAATTCTGCGGTGCTAACCCTTCAATCAATTCAAGAGCCATATGAACAGGTGAGCCACCCAACATCGCACCACATCAATTCCTTCTCCCCGCCCTTTTCGCCTAGTGATGTTGCTTTCTCTTCAGTACTACTTTAATGATAGAACATTACAATGCATCTCCCTCTCAAAACCTCTAATCTTTGTAACATCACCCTCGCCGCCAAAGTTTACACCCTCCAGCACCAGGTGAGGCCTCAATATCCGCTGAACTGGTTCTGCTGCTGGTGGTGCAGGGCTTGCATTTCCGTTGCTGTGGGGCTGAGGCTCTCGGTTCCGATGAAGTTGCTGTTACACGGGAAATGCATGCCATTGTCAGCCATGTCCATTTCTGACTTTTTGTATAATAATGAAATCAGAAAACAAGTGATTCTATCTTTCAAAAACAAAGGAATAGTACATGTGATTCAGACATGGCTGGGAACAGCCACATTGCAGTTGATCAACAAGACAACAATTTGAGTCATGTTTTTGCAGTTGATCAAGTCTGAATCTTACTCGCGGGGACGGGAAGCCCAGAGGTTGCTGAGAGCTCTGAGGCGGTTGTAGTACTCCCCAATGGAGAGGAAGCACCGCGCAGCCTGCCGAGTGGTCAGGATCCGGCGCATCTGATGCAACGTCTGCTGCCTTAGATTGTCGGCCTGCAGTTGGAACAGCACAAACACACGAAAAGAAAGGTGAGATGTCACATTAGTGTTGTTTCTTGTCTTGGCTATGCTGCACATTGGCGCTTCCAATATCTTGAATGACAGGGCATTCTCGGATCATGCAGATGCATCTATTCTACTCATGTCTTTCTGTCTTGTCCCAGATATATTCTAGTCTGGACAGCTGCTGAAAGTTCCCAGCTACTGCTTAGCTTAAGGTAAAGAAATGTTGTTTTCAGCAAAGTTTGAACTTTAGATAGTGTGATAGTGTAGCAATCCCCCCCCCCCACCCCCCATACTGATGGTGTAGTTTTGCAATAAGCAGAAAAGAGGTAAAATTGGGGGAGGGTATATCATCTGTGATCGTGTTTATTGGTGTTTATTGCGTACCTTTTTCATATGCACCTTTATCATCCAAATATACTACGCTCCTATCAACTTTGTTCATTGCAATGCAAGACTTTGTGTGAAATGATTGCTCCAATCATGAATCTAGGAAATATGCTGCCCCATCCTCAAATAAGTGCATTTGTAGAATGTTTTGGAGACATCAATGCTAATACGAAATTACACCTCTATCAAAAGTCGTTTCAATACATAAAAACTGCACTTTAAAAATAGCGAGTAGCAAAAACTACTAAAACTAGGTGGTCTATGATCTAGAAGTGCAACTATTCTGGAACAGATTTTAAATACTAAAAGTATACTTATCTTACATCTGCCTTCTAGCAAATTAGTTCTGTCCACAAAAGGAATCAAAGCTCAGGAAAGTTGAAAACAAACTTGCAAAATGGAGGTCGCAATCAGCTTTTACCCTCTCAGAGAGAAGATAATCCACAGAAAGGCATGATCATTTCTTTAACAACTTCTGATGGAACAGCAAGCCCCATCTTTATTTTAGGCTTCTTATTATTGTCCATGGGGCTGAATTTTAGGTGTCTGTGTCCTTTCTCTGACCACTATCACCTTGCAACTTTTGCAAGGCATGGATGAATGACGCTGTGGGCCCTCTGTTCTGTTGAGGCACCAGCAAACAGAGAAGGAAGGGAATGGAAAGGACTTTTTTTTTTCTAAAAAAATGGAATAAAAAGGAGATGGCCGGCTCAGAGAAGACACACAAGGGGCATTATTTATGCACAGTGCTTACTGTAAGTATCCGGCCATTGACTTTCTGTAGAAAGCTACAGGTGTGTACGTGTATGTACTGCCAGTACAGTACACATGTGTGGCCAAGAACAATGCCTCGCCAAATCTTCACTTAAAAAAGAGGGGATCAAAGCCTTGCCCTGTTTGGTCCCTACCAACACACTAGAAAACATACAATAATTGTCGCCAGCAGCATTAGCAAGCCTGTTGTTTGTTGTTAAATTACAAGCTAATTATGCGTGCTGGAAAGTGGTAATGATGCTTATCCGTTTATCTGCAGGTTTAAGGCTAGCTTCCTGACAAAAAAAGGTTGGCCTCCTGCCCCTGCCATGGCGAAAGCAGGACAGGTCCCGGACCCTGTAGCTTAGCTTGGACGAGGACCAGCTGCTGCATTGTTACTGTTACGTTGCTGTGCACTTCTGACAGGGAAGGACTAGCGTACTTGAAAGTTTAAGCTGGCTTTTTACTCGCCATGTTAATTCTTCTTTTTGGTTAAAAAGATTTACTGGCTATGATCTATAGTAGTACTGTAAGAATAAGATCTAGCTTAACGTTGGCGATCAATGATGCAGGAAGAAATGGAGGAGAGTAGTGTAAAGAGATGGTTTGTGACCTGTTGGTAGAAGTTTTCGAGGCTGGCGAGCTTATCAAGTGCGACGGCCATGATGTTCATGTAGTTGGGGCGGCGGCGCCGTCGTTGAGCGTGCCGGCGGCGACTGTGTCCGCCAGGGACTGGTGCAGCTGGTGCAGGCCCTGGGCGAGCGCCTCCTCCGCCTGCTCCGACGACTGCTGCAGGCTGCAGATCCCCAGCAGCTGCTGCTCCGTCAGCGGGTCCAGCTGCGGTATCAGGATCTGCACGAAAAAGCCTC
The DNA here is from genome assembly GCA_015847255.1 of Hyparrhenia diplandra. Taxonomy (NCBI): domain Eukaryota; kingdom Viridiplantae; phylum Streptophyta; class Magnoliopsida; order Poales; family Poaceae; genus Hyparrhenia; species Hyparrhenia diplandra. Next base: position 32,829 of record JADLZK010011513.1, on the reverse strand, counting down.
AGACTGGGTGTTGCACGGCCGGCCGGCCGCCATGGCAATGGCACCGTACATGTACATACCTTGAGCAGCTCGGACGGGCGGAAGCCGCCCATCCAGAAGAAGCAGCGCTCGGCGGGGGTGGCCCAGGCGCCGGTGAGGAGGTGGAAGACGTCGGAGCGCGCGAGCGCCGCCTTGAGCTGGAACAGCTCGTCGTAGTGCTGCATGCACTCCTCGACGATGAGTCCCAGGTTGCCGTCCAGCAGCTGCGCCTGCAGGCCGGCTCGGAGCTCCGCCAGCCGCTTGCTGTCGTCGTCCAGCCACCGCCCGTACTCCATGTCGAACATGGCGGCGCCTGCATCCGTACCCCCACGGAGTTAGTAATCAGTTGTCGGCACACGTTTTTCACGCAAAACGAGGCCGGCCGGCCGGACGGACGGTGCTGCATTACCAGAGCTCATGTCCCCGGCGGCGCTGCAGCCTCCAACGAACAGGCCCTGGACCACGGTAAAACCCATGTCATATCAAAGCTCTGCTGAATGATATGCGAACGAACTGGTCATCAGACGAACCTGTGACCGTGCTCTCTGGAGCTCATGCTCGACCTGCTGAAGCCTGATCCTGCTAGTCTCGAGCTGCTGCACGTAAGCCTGCAGTGAAATAAAGGACGAGTCGAGTAGATTACTCCCAGGACCATGCTTTTTACTGATTGAAACAGAAGGAAATCACTGAGTTCATGGGTGGTAGCACTGGCAGTGATCGATGCACCTTCTTCCTCAGCCTGCTCTTCCTCGCAGCCTCTCTGTTCTGCGCCAGCCGCCGTTCCGTCTGCAACAGCAAGGATTCACTGATCAGATACATACAAACACAATGGTGATGGTGAGTGTCATCAGCAAAACGATACAGATAGATGCAGGTCCATGCATGCTCTAATGGAAGAGAGTGGGCATGCAACAAGCCAACAAGGGCATAGAGAGCTATCCTACCTTGGCATCTCCATCTTTTCTTGTGGATCCATGCTTCCTCTGTGCAAAGGACACCACGAAAAAGCCAGCGGAGTTACGTTAGAGCATGCATGTAGTGGTATCCCTATCCGTTTTCTTCTCCTACACGTGAGCACAGTGCACACACACCATCTCTCCATCAAACTAAAGGCAGCTACAGGGCCGGCAGCCGGTGCACATTGGAGGCAAAGCTCCTGTCGTGATCATGGTGGATGGATGGAAGGATGGATGCAGCAGCAGCAACACTGCCCTGGCACTGTCCATCTTCTACAAATACAACCTTTTGGCTGTAGCTGTCCTGTCCCCGAAAGCGTTTTCAGTGAGCCGCTCGCTGTTGGCATGCACGGCTCTCTACTGTTATCCATCCATCCATCCACCCAGCACCAGCAGAACAGGGAGAGACAAAAGGGAGGTTAGGGATGACCCTCCCTGCTCATAATTGGGTTTATTAGCATCCTCGACTCGATCTCCCTAGGAATATATAATAGGATTGACCAGATGTCATTCATGCATCCAGGACTGACTGTCTAGCAATCATGGACATGGCTGGCTTTCTATTCAGAGGCCACATGACATGGAGGATGCATGGAATGGAATGCCTATTGCCTTTGTGTTTAGAGGCAGGCATGCTTGGCCCATTGGTGGCCCTTAACTACACAGTAAGATACTATTAGGGCCATGAGGTAAGCTGCAGAGTGGCTAGAGGGTACACTACAGTGCCGGCTTTGCCGTAGTACGTGCATTTGCCACGGCCGGCGTTGGTGTGACACGAAAGAACAGCATGTGTTCGTACCCCAACCGAGTTTTTCAACGATTCGACAGCAGCAATATTCTGAAGAGACAGTGTATGAAAAAAATATATTCTGAAGAGACTGGTGAGCGTCGTGTTGGATGGATGGATGGAGCGATCTTCGCTCTCTGAAGAGCACAGGACTGGACTGTAGGAGGGATGCTAGTACCACGGACGGGTGCATGCTGTGACAGTAGGAAAAGATGAAGCAGGCCCAGGGTACCTTGTCATGGTCTCCTCCTCCGTCTCCGTGCAGCTGCAGCGGCAGCGGGAGCGGGTGGTGCTGCTGAAAGCTCGGCGGGGGCGCAGCGGCGAGGCCTGGCTTGTAGCTGTAATCATCAGTGGTCACCATCATGACCTCCTGCCCCGGCGCAGAGGAGGCTGGGGACACCAACTCCATCTGAGACATTGTGTTCTGAGCTGAGCTCGAGTCAGTGGTGCTCCCTACAGACTGCGAATTCCCCTGTTCACCAATTACACACCAACAGTGAGCGCCAGCGGCAGCGGCGGGTAAAAGGATTTATGCCACCATGTCTGGTGCTAGCTGCTGCCGCGGTAAAATCAAAGTAAAATGAATGATTTATGCCATCATGTCGGATCGACAACAAACACAATGGTGATGGTGAGCATCGCTCGCTCTCCCTCGTCCTCAGGCGGGCCTCGTGGCTGGCTGCAGCACAGCACCGGCCTGCAGCAGGTGCAGAGAGCGAATCGCCAAGAAACAGCCACATCTTTTCTTGGGTTCAGCGAGGCCAGAGGAGACGACGAGAGACAAGCGAGGCGATGAATGCGTGCATGCATGAATCACAGTGGTCATGGGAGATTGATTGTGAGGGGGCGGGGCCTTTGCACTGTGCAGCTGCTGTTGATGCCTCATTGGCCACGAAGGGAAGATCTCCAGCGTGGGGGGCCTGCCAGTGCCCGCGAGGAGGTATCCTGCCGCTGCTGCCGCTGCATGCATACATACAAAGAGAATTAACACGGGGCTTACCGAGTGTCGATTCCTTCCCTGTTCATGCATCTCTCTCTCCATCCTCCATGAGCTCGCTTGCACAGGGAGAAACAAGAGAGAGACGACTAGAGGAATGCAATGCAAACAGTAGGCGAGGAGAGTAGTAAACGAGATAGATAGATAGATATTTCCATGATTGTGGCGTCGGCAATATGCAGGTGCACACTGTGTTTGCATAGGAATGGAAACCGGCAGGAACACAAAAGGCGAGGCATGTCTCGCCCTGTGCGGCTGGGCTGCCGCTGTGCCCGTGCGTTCGCGGCCGAGCAAGAAACGAACGCGCCTGCCTTTTTGGCAAGCAAGTAGAGCCCAGAGGTCCGGACTCCGGAGACACGACACAAGCTAGGGGGATGAATGGATGAATGAATGAAAAAGCTTTACACTTTGCCTGCGCGACGCCGTAGTTCTTGGTGATCACGCCGCCGGGATGATCGGCGTTGGCCGCGCCGCCTCCGCCATGGATGAGGGCCTCCTCGAGCTCCCCGAACCCGAAGTAGGCAGCGGCTGCGGCCGCAGGCTGGAAGTCCCTGCCCAAGCAGTTAGCGCACACGCACACAGCAGTCAATCATCCGCTACTATACTATAGGCTATAGCAGATAAAAAAACTTTTCAAGAATGGAAAGGCCGAGACTGCCTAAAGCACGAGGCTTGTTGTTGTGGCTGGCTGCAGGGGCAGCAGATAAGGATGAATGAGAAGGCGAAAAGATGGGATGATCTCGGTGCCCAAACAAATCACTCGCACTCGCAGGATCGATTCAGGCCTTGATGAGCATTAAGAAAAACAAATTTTGGTGCGTGGGCGGGCAGAGGTGCGTGTAATCCAACCAAAGTGGCACGGCATAAGCTTGTGGAATCGTCCGTCTGTTATAAAGACGGATAAAAGGAGGGCGGAAAAAAAAACTTTAAAGAAGTTGCGCACTGAAGCATTTGAAAACACGGCAACTAGTGCTTGAGACTTGAGACGCGGAAAAAGTTTCAGAGCTCTGGTGTGGTGGGTGGTCTTGCATGCGGCCGGCCTCTTGGAATTGGGTTGGATGAGATGAGGCGAGGTAGAAGACGACTGGCAGACGGATCAAAGACAGACTGCGAACGAAGTAACAGGTTGAGGGAAGAGAGAGAGAGAGAGAGAGGCAGTACAGGAAGCAGGAAGGCGGTGCAGCGGCGGCGGCGGCGGCGGCGGCGTGGTGGGCTTGGACTCCATACGCGAGCGCCTGGTTGAGTGGCAGCGCTGCCCTCTCCATCCTCCAAGAACTCTCCTCGCCTTGCACCATGGCCGGCCACTGCTAGCTCTAGCTCTAGGACGAACAAGACACCAGCAGAAAGAGCTGTGAGAGACGGCGATGGCCTATAAAAAGACTTGGGAGAGAGAAAGGAGGATGGCTGCGTGCAAACATACCATCCTTGTAGCAAAAAGCATGCAAGGGCCTCCTCTTTGGTTGGTTGGTTGTTTGTTTCTCTCCTCAGCTCTCCCTCCAGCCTCTCGCTCGCACACACTGCTTTAATTTCCCTTGTTTGAAGCGAGCACGCACTGGCGAATTGAATCAGCCTTGGAGTTTCATCCACTGTACTGCAAAGAAGATCTTGTCCTTTTGAACCACGCGTCCTGCCGTCTCTCTCTCTTTTTTCACAGGCTTGTAACAGCTAGCTTGCTTGGGGAGCTGTTGGGGACGGAGGGGAGATGCAGAGGGAGCGAGCGAGAGAGATGCACAGGGAGAGAGGGGTGGTAGGGCTTTTCTGTCAGCATTTCTGTCTCCTACTGCGCTCCTTGTAACCACCTTTCACCTCTCATTGGACGCCATCCGGACCCTCTCCTCTGAGACGGCAAGTACTCGATCAGCTAAAGGAGCATTGAATTGAATAGAGAGAAGAAGATAGGCAGGGAAGAAAGGTTGGAAAAGAAAAGAGAATAGCTATAGGGAGAAAGGAACACAAGCTTAAAAGAACAAAGGGGGTTGGCTGAGCTTGAGAAGTTGTTCTACACTTCCATCTTCTCCCATCATATCAAGCATGTTAACAAGAGTGGATCAGAGAGCGTAGCTCAGGGGAGTTGATTAGATTCGTCAAACTCTATGCCCTCACTCCATAATACATACATGCATGCATCTATAATTGCCACAAGCAACTATGGCTTAGTTTAGTCTGAAGCAACCCTAACCAAAAGCACCACAAAATATGATATGGATATAAAACCACAGTGTGAAAATATAAAATCCTAGGGGTATGGGACGTGTATAGAATTCTAGTAGGTGCTTGAAAATGGGTTTGTTTGGGATTATCCCTGTCTGCATGGGTCAACATCAGTGCATTGTCATGCACCAAATATTAAAAACGGTATTTCATCTGAAATTAATTCTTGGAGAAGCCCTCGTTTGGTTGGCAATGGCATCCCCTCCTGAATCCGGCCTGAGGTTATCGTGGATAAAATGCAGATAGGGATCACAGTAAACACATTTGTGTGAGTTGTGGCCAAGTTGCTGACTGGTCATTAGTGCCTAATCCTTTGCCTAAGTAGGGCCTCAAGCGCATCATAAACTACTCCAAAAGAAGTTGCATTTATACTCGCTGGCCAACTCCTCAGGTCACTTCACCAAATTGCCGCAAAAGCCAAAACCAAAGCTCATTTTCTCTAGAGAGAAATTCTTTTTGGTTTCTCTCACTACTACTGTAGTTTCTTTATCACCTGTTTCCCTAGCTAGCAGCAAGACTTGCTCAGTCAAGGCTAAAGGCTTGAAAAGGCTTAGTACCTGTTCATGTGCCGAATGCCAGACTCTTCAGTGAATCATTGAACAGTACGTACGGAGAAAGGGCAGAGGGGGCCAAAATACTATACTGTACAGTATACCCCAGCAGCCAGTGCCAGTAGAAGGTCGCCACTCTAATTCGTTGTTCAGAGATTCGGTAGATTTTGCAAATCTTTTGGCAAGAATAGGCCTGCCTTGTACAGTCTCGTCCCCATTTTTTTATTGGACGGAGAACATTGGGGAATCAGCAAGTGAGCTACACGCAAGAAGAGGGAGATGGACACCAAAGTTCTGGCGAATCGTTCTCTGCCGTCGAACGATGGCAAATTACAAGAGCGAAAACGAGACATGGTAGTAATTTTCAATTATTTATACGCAATTAGCAACGACATCATAGTCTTGGATTGCACCACTTACATCTCGTTCTTTGTATCCTGAATTTCCCTGGAAACTTTTTCTGTCTCCAAAATTTCCATGGAACCCTTTTTGTTTTGACATGACTTGCCAGTTGGAATTTCACGCTCAGTGGCCGGAATATGGATAATCCAAATGCTTCCACGGCTTGCATCCAATCTTTTCTTTTTCATCCACTTGACTTTGAGAGTGAAAAGAAAGATTTTGTGCTAGTGTCTTACTGGTTAATGCCAATGCCACTACGAAATTCTCACTCTATACTTGTATAACAAAGCAACTACCACAGAAAAAGTAAACAGCCTGAACTTTCAGAGCAACCCTTGAGTTGTCTCATCATATTTTATAGAACAGGTGGAACAGAGATTTTGTCAACCCAGCCCAACCAAAACAAATCCAGCATTCATCCAATGTTGCAACTTGTTAAATGAAAATTCGTGAATAGCAAGTGAACCTTCAACAATAGTAAGGAGAATATGTTGCCAGGCCAGAGCAGATCCATAAATTCGATATGACCCGCCATGGAACATGTTCTGTTATAAACAACTGTAAAACGAAAATTCAAATGGAATAACAGCACAAACACTGATCCTAGATTTCATAACAAACCCTATCTTGGATAACTAGGATTAGGCAGTGATGCTGCCATGTGGAGTAATTTATCAATTTAGCATGGAATCCCAATGGAGTGGAATGTCATTTTAAAAATATAATTGGTTTCTCGAAGTTTAAAATGTGGAGTAAAAAATGTCAAGGTAAAAGTGGCAATGGTGAATGCCGAATTTCCCAGGGGAATCAACCATACACTTTACTGCAAGATGAAGTTGTCAATTTACACTTTTTCCAAATAAAATACTTTACAGTATTTGAGAGACTTTTGATTCCAAATTAGTCTCACGAATATATTAAAAGGTTTTGATATCATGGGGCATGGGGCAATAAATCTCAACATAAGCAATCCATTCCAGTTGAAATAATCGAAAGGGGAGGATTTTGTTCCAGAAAAGGAGAGCATTCCATTCTACAGCCTCTACAGTCATGCATATGGCATGCAGGCATTGAAGAGGTCAACACGAACTTTCTTACAATGTAGATCCGACATGCACCGGAGGTGACATTTACAAAGCATTCCTCATGATGTAGAATCGGAAGTAAATCTGCCAAATACACAAAATGAAAAGGAAAGTTAATACTTCTTTCTAATATTAGGTGGGCATACGATTGAGTGTGGAAGGGCAGTGAACCATAGTATTATTATTGCTCTTAAGGGTGTGCTGATAGACGCTAACAAGACTCAACTGTATTGCTAGATTTGTGAATACAACAAAACTTATAGTTATAGCTCTATCAGTGACTCAGTGTATATACTTCCACATTTCATATAAAATAACAGCATATAAGTAGCCAAATAATTGATACACTGTGAAACTGTAAAGCTAATGCCAGAAGCAAAAAACTGCCATGGACTTTTATTCTAGATGCTGCAATACGTCATGCAGAGTTGACAGGCAGATTGTAATAACAACTGTAATTTAGCCCACCAATGAGAAATGTTTGAAGTACTGGGGGTAAAAGTGGTCTGACAGCCACCATGACATCACAAAAGATAGATGGAGCCAATGTAAGCTCCTGGGATTTGACTTTGTTGTTAAATATAATAAGCCAGGAAGCTTGAACATGGTGGCAGACACATTATCCAGGCGCGGCGAGCCAATGACACGGCTGCTACCTGCTTTGGTGTCTCGACACCGTCGTTCAACCTCACAGTGTACAAGCAGGCGACTACAGCAGACCCGGCATTGCACAATGACATCATCGCTGGAATTCACGGCACATCTTGGGCCCCGGTGGATGGCCACGTTATGTTTAGCGAGCACATGTTCATGCCCAGCGACTGAGCTCTCCTTCTGGCGATCTTTGCAGCAGCGCATGAACGCCCATGAAGGGGTACAAAAAACCCTACACTGCCTCCACTGCAATTTCCATGTTCCACAGGCATGTCACATCGTCCAGAACGGTGTAAGGAGCAGCGGCGTTTGTCAGTGCAACAAGATGGAGACCTTGGCCCCAGCTCGCCTGCTCCATCTCTTGCCGGTGCTCACCACCGTCTAGAGCAACATCGGCCTCGAGCCCTCAACTTCACTGAAGGCCTGCCAAAGATGGGTGGAAATCGACGATTTTGAAAGTGATGAATCGCCTATCCAAGCATGCCCACTTCATCCCATGCGTCACCCCTACTCTTTTTTTTTTTTTTGAACTTAGTCACCCCTACTCCATTGAATGGGCGGCATGCATATTCTTCACTGAGATCTTCCACCTTCACGGTGTTCTGACCTCCATTGTCTCCGATCTCGCCCAGTGTTCACTTCTGCATTTTGGCAAGCCTGGTTCCAGGTGTCGGGCTCCAAGCTATGCATGAGACAGATTTCCATCCCTAGCTCTGTAGCTACACGAAGGTGGTAAAAAAGATTGTGATGTACCTCCAGTGCATGATCAGTGATCAGCCCCGACAAAGTGTGTTGGTTGCCATGGGTTGAGTACATCTGCAACACGTCCTTCTATGCAGCACTCAAGGAAACCTCGTCCAAGCTGGCATATGGCTGAGACACCCTTCCCTCCTCGCTCCATTCCTACATGGCTGTGACGCCCGCTTTCGATTGGAACAAGCTCAGGCCAAGACTAAGAAGATATATGATCCATGTTCCTAGGCGCTACCTAGGCGGTGACCTACAGCCTAGAGCCTAGTCGGGAGTAAGCGGAGCCTAGGGCGCTCCCTAGGCGTTTTGCTAGAGCGGTGCCATCTACATACATATACCTTGCCATATACATCATATATACCTCTAAAACAAAAGAAAAACAGGGGACTAGTGGGACTTTAGTCTAAAAGGAAGCCCATCAAAGCAGCCAACTATTCAACAGCCCACCTCCCACCTTATCCTCTCCCCGGATGCCTTCCCTCCCCTCGTTCGCCCAGCCGCTACCCCTCTACCCCCGCCATTCAGGCCTCTTCCAGAACCCGCCTCCTCCTCATGCTCCCATTGCTCCTCCGCGCCACCCCCACGCGTCCCCGCCATGGTGGATCGGGCGCCCTATTTCATCGAAACCGGTTGGCGAGCCTAGGTACAAGCCTACCCCCCTAAGCTCAGGCCTAGAGCTTAAGCGCGCCCTACTAAGAACAGGGTATATGATCAAGGCCATCATGCCTTGTCCTTCAAGGTGGGTAATTGGGTGTGGCTTTGCATTCACAACGCATTCGCGGCATCTTTGGGTGGTCTCATCTAAAGGCAAGCTCCGATAACATGTTCCATGTCAGCCTCCTGAAGTTCATGCGTGCTCCATCAGCGTCCCCTCCACCCTTGCTGCATAACCACAACGGCGTGACCATTTCAGTACCCAAGAAACCACTCCAGACCCAGTTCTGTTGTGGTTGTTTGCCAAATCCTTGTCCAGTGGAAACACCAGCCATCTTCATCAGAATCCTGGGAGGACCTCCAGCAGTTCTAGCAGCAGTACCCCTTTTCCAGCTCGAGGATAGCTGATGCTCAAGGGTGGTAGTGATGTTATGTGGAGGCACGCATATAGGCGACGGATAAGAAGGAATATGAAGGTTAAGATTCAATTCAAATATTCGATTAGCAAATATTTTCCATAGATTGGATTAGTTAATTTTAGTGAGTTTGATAGCTTGGACAAGAGGCACTTGTAATCCAGCCTATACATAAAGGCCTTGTTGTAATATGAAAAATGCAAGTAATAGATTAAACTACTTCTCCCAACTCTTGTTCTCCCTAAGCATAGAGCAGTCAGAAGTCGAAGCTTGAACCCCAGCCCTCTGTCACCTATTCCAATATAAATGGTACACCCAAGCTGACTCTTAACTCTTAAGCAAAATCATGAAGAAAAAAAACAGCCAATTACATTATTGGGACCCTTTACTAAAAATGTGTAATTGCTTGCTGGCTACTATTGTCCCATTATTAAGTTAAATCAAAATCGCAAATTCCTGGAATTGAATAGGTTGTTTTGGGGGGAAACCAAAATTTAGTGCTAAGGATTTTGCATACAAATTAACACTCTTACAGGACAGAATAGAACCAAAACAAACCATTTATAAAAAGCCAGTAACAAAGAAAACACAGACTGTAATAAAGACCATGTGCTGAATAAAATATTTTGAAGCCACACAAAGCAAAAGGTTACCTGATGGCATGGCTTCAACTGAACAATGAAATGACAAGATGCCCACCGAACCTAGTAGATGTCACTCATACTCAAATTGTACATCAACATGCACATACTTCCTCATGAGGCAGACTATGAATGAGGTAAAGTTTGCTAACATCTGGCGCTCCTCTCGCGTTTTTGCCTCAGAAAGAACACCATGAATAACAAGTTTCTTGAGATTCGGACACCTTCCAATCATACCAAACACCCAGGGTCCGAAGTGCTCACTTATTACTGTCCAACCAAGTTCCAGAACTGATACATTCTCTAGTGGTGATGATCCCTGAAGGCTGTAGTGAAGTAACCCCTCTCGTAAATCATAACACAATGAAAGATGCCTAAGAAGAGGAAATGAAACAGCTATAGTTTCTGAATCCACAATCTCATCCTCATCATCAAACATAACAACCCAAAACCGTAGCATCCGCAAATTAGATGCTCTGGATATCATGCTATAGAATTTTGGCCAGACTATTGTGAAGTTGCTCACATCTACTGCCTCCAGATGATCAGTATTATCCCCAATATCCAAATGAGTAACACTGACATCGTCAATCTTAAGATGCTTTAGTGTTCCTTTCCCATTAAGCTCAAACAGATCAAGGTTTAAAGCATTCAGGTGTAGAACTTCCAAATTATCTGCATCAAGTATGATCTTATCTACACCTACCGCTTTTGCAAAGAGACTTTTCAATGTATGGCTTGTGAGCTCCATCGTAGACTGTGAGTCTGAAGTCACAACCTCAAGGACATCAAGTGCTAATGACTCTATTTTTTGGGCAAGCAGCAACTAAAAGGCTCAAATCCAAAGCTGAAATGCTGACATTCCTCAGGGAAAGGGATTTCAGACAAGTGAACCTCTGATAGCTTGGTTCAACACCTGTGATAGTGTTATGATCCAAATCTAGCACCTCGAGCTTCTGCCTGCCACACTTTTCAAAAATATTTACATTGGGTATTGTCCTGACATTGTAAGACAAGCTCCGGAGTGTCTCCCTGGTATACATGAGCCATGCAATCACTGGTGCTGCAGAGAACTCATGAGTGTTATCGATATGAATCGAAAGGCATTGCAGCCCCATAGTCTGAAATATAGTCTGTGTGATGACAATCTCCAACTGACGTGTAGTCATGTCCCGTGGAAAGTCATCGGAGTTGAAGGACAGCGAATGGAGGTGCCTCCGGCATGCATCTCGCCACTTGCGGCATACCGCAGAGGCAACCATGACATCACGTGCAACACCAAGATGGGAAAGAATGTTGCCAACAACTTCAACAGGGAGAAGCTCCATTTTTGGCACTCAACACTATCAACTAAAACATAATGAAGAATTTCCTCCAACACAACCAAGACAGGCTTCTAGCATGGAGTTAAATGCATTTTCATATCCGCAAATATCCTCCAAAGTTTAAGACCTCATCTCCTTCGTTCCCTGCAAAGTGGCAATGAGAATTAGCAAGTACTGCCAATTACTCCTATTGGGTAACTCACTCCTATGTCAATGTTCAAGCCCAACTACGAGGATACCAAAATGTTCAGTAGCCCTATGATCCACCCAAGTAATTTTTAACTAACCGACACGAGCAAAAGCATAGTTGGCCATCATTGAGCGATTTCCCAGTGAGAAATTCCCCCTCGACCAAATCTAGATCAAGATCAGCTCGCTTAGAGGTAGCACTGAAAACAAAATTAAGCAGTTCTTCGTTTGGATAGCAGAAAGGGATCACAGGAAGATTGAATCTAGGTAATTCAACATATAATTCGCCAATTCGAAAATGGCGTGACAATTCCAATCAAACAAGATAAATAAGAGGGAGTGGGGGCGAGAAAGAAGGAGCCAACCTTCATCGCAATGGAAATACGAAGACGATGGGGCCAGTGACAACGGCAGACCCGGGCTTTGGCTGCGCGATTTCGCCGGATCTACACAGCACAAGCCGGTTCGTCGTGGCGGCACCCGAGATCGACTTCGCACAAGAACCCGCGTCCGAATGATCTGTGTCCCTCGACCCCGGCTGACGCCCGATGCGAGAACAGACCGTCTTCTTCGAAGGGCCCGCGTCGCCCACGCGCCGGCGTGGAGACACCAGATGAAGGCCGGGAAGATGGCGGAGAGGTGGAGCGCAAGTCTCCCCAACCGGCGATGCCGCGCTGACTCCTGAGGGGAGGGGCGCGTCGGGCACGGCGCTGAATCGCGACCACGGCAGCGTCGCGGCGAGGAGAGGAGGCGCTCCGCCTACCGCACGGGTAAAAAAAAAAAAAAAAAGGCTGACGAGGAGGGAGGGGCCGTTTGGAGGAGCGGATTGGGCCTGGCACTTTCATCGTTCAGTGCTTAACCGAACGCGTGTCTATGACGGGCTCAAATCGAACTAGCGTTTTTTTTCTCTCTTTAAAAAAAAAAAAATCGTTTTGTCAAAAACGTATTTTTGCTTTTTTTTTGTGACACCATTGCCATTTATTCAAAAGGAATTTGTATTATTATGAGAAAGAACCAAACATGCCCTATCTCGATATGGATCGAGCTGTGAGTTTTTTTTATATAAACATTGTGTTTGATGGTACAAACTTCGACGATACTAAAATTTGTCTTCCTCCCATTGATATCATGGATAACATGTTTGTAGATCCCAAAATCATCTTGTTGACGACGTTTTGACAGTCACTACTAATCTGTTACCATCAGCTCGTAAGTCTAAAGCTAGAGACATCCCTTCTATGCGCCGCGATGGACTTCATCACCTATCGATTAACAATGCCCCCAAAGAACGGGCCGTGTTAGGCTGCCGATCGAGGCGAGGCCCACCTAACGGCCCAAGGCCCCCCCGACACTCGACGCCCCCTTTGTCTTCCTCGCATCCGATGCCCCCCCGCCCCACGCCTCATCTCCCCCCGCCTCGAGCCCTAGGGCGCCGGTAGCGTCGATCTCCCCTCCCCCCCCTCTCTTTTCTCCCCCTAACCCTAACCCTAGAGCGACATTGCGCCGCCGCCTCAGAGCTCCAACCCCCAGCCATGGGCGACCTCCACGCCCTCGCCGCCTACCCATACCCAACCGGATGAGTCGGCCCGCCCCGTATGGCGGCGCCCTCGCCGCCGAGCTCACCGCCGGCGCGACCAAGCCGGCCGGCCGGATTCTACAAACGGGGTCATTCTAGAGGGGGAGGGAACGGCTGATCGCTAACCCGGCGGGAACACTTGCCGCGGCGTCGTCGCGGCCTCCAATGTCGTCGCGTCGTCGTTGTCGCCGCGGCGTCCAGCTTAAGTCTGTCGTCATCGTCCCGGCTCGTAGCGGGCCGTGGACCGGCCAAATCTGGTGGTCGGCGTGACCTTTCTACCCAAAGATTGCGGCCGAAGAACACCATTAAACACCCATCCTATCGCTATTGCTGCTGCCACTATCATGGGAAGATCGCAGTTGCCTCGCTCGGGCTGTTCCGTCCGCCTATGCTGCAACGTAGCCAGGACTAAAACAGCCATGTCCTGGAACGTACTATGGTGAAAAATGTATTTTTGCTGGACGTCACCGGCGCGTGGGTGAAGTTTGTATCCCACAGCCACATCCACAAGTCTGTGAATCTGGGGCTCCAATTCAGGTGCGGGCCGGACGGGTTCCATTAGTATTAGTAAGTACCAATTTAGCCCACCAAAGATCCACAGCCAGCCCAGCCCACGGTATAACCCTAGCCCCAAGGTATTTAACTCCCAGCGTGCAGTCGGCCACGCTCCCCAGCAGCACGCGCCGCCGCTCGCTTCTCGCCCGCTCTCCTCTCCCGACCGCAGCCCGAAGGTGAGCCCCAACGTCCCGCCGTAATTCACAAGTTTTGGATTCTGTAGTTGTTGAATCAGGACTGAATTCTGTAGTAGTGGAACCAGGAGATCTCGAGGTCTGTTTGGTGTAAACATGTTCTAGATGCGAATTTGTTTCATGCGCATGGTCAGTAATGTCTAGATGCATATGCATATCTGGTAGTGTATTGCCATGTTCTTTTGAACTGATCGAAAAGTGTAAGCTGAGTTGATGCGTAATGAAATTGTTAATCAACTTCGTATGTTGTATCCTGTATCGGCAATATCTTACCATTTTCTTGTTTTGACCCCCTCCCCGGGATGTACAAGCGTACACAGCCATGCCAAGTGACCACACCATTGCTATTGTTTCATCTAATCTCACCCTGTACTCTCGCTTCTCTCTTTGCAGGAACGTTGCTTGCACTTCCGGCGGCGGCAACATGAGGTACCACTACATTTCTCTTCTGTTTCACTGTGGATGTGTGCTGCTTTATCTGTTGAACATGTGAATATCTCTGTAACGTGATGCATTTAGTTGAAGGTGACATTGTTTGTATATTTATAGTTGGCTGATATGGCTAGCTCTGCATAGTAGTTACCATTCATTGGTTATTTGAGCCTCAAATGTGTAGATTTATATAGATGTTTGATGGTATATTTTCCATTCATATTTTCATTATTAGCTTGTTTCTATGATCTGCCCAATATTTGAATGTCACCATTGGCGGCAGATCAGATTCTGTACAGTTTACTTTGTTGTATAATTTGGCAGATTGAAATTAGCATGCCAGCAATTCTCTTAGTGCTGATTTGGTTCCTTGTACTAATGTAAATGTGGCGGTTGGGTGAATATCTAACTCGTTTATCTTAGCAAGTTGGAGTTTTCAGGGATTTTTCTGTCTTACTAACCCATTGTTTGCTGCATTATATTAGAAGACTGCAGGTTCAGTTTTGTAATATACTCCTGTTGGGTAGCTAGTTGCTTCCTGTTCCTTTTGGTTTAATAACCTTGTGCAATCATCTGTGTTCCCTGGAATTGGTTTCTTAACAAATGTCATGTCAAAAGATATATGTAAATCTAAGACACTTTGCTATGCACATGTTAGTATTGTTTGTAAAAAACCCAAGGGCCTTAATGCATTTTGCAATTAACTGGTTCATCTTTCCTTGTATCAGTAAGCTGCAGAGTGATGCTTTGAGGGAGGCGATTGCCTCAATTACCAATGATTCCCGTGAGAAGCAGCGCAAGTTTGTTGAAACCATTGAACTGCAGATTGGTCTCAAGAACTATGACCCTCAAAAGGACAAAAGCGTTTCAGTGGTTCGGTTAAGCTGCCTCACATCCCTCGCCCTAAGATGAAGGTTTGCATGCTTGGTGATGCTCAGCACGTTGAGGAGGTATGTTATGCTTCTATCATTGCATCCCATGTTTTGTGTAATTTTTTGTTCTCAGAATTTCAATTGTTTGCTCTTCTATATTTAAGTTGTATGCTTATATAGTATATAACTCTGCATGACATAAAGTTTTGAATTGCTGAATAGAACCATACAAGTGTCCTTTCAGACAAGTTCATTGGTAATGCCTTTGCCTTGTTTGGCTTTGTTCTGACCTATCTGTTCTAATGTTGGTACTATGCTGTATGTAGGCAGAGAGAATAGGTCTAGACAGTATGGATGTGGAAGCCCTCAAGAAGATGAACAAAAACAAGAAGCTGGTCAAGAAGCTGGCAAAGAAGTACCATGCTTTCCTTGCATCTGAGGCTATCATTAAGCAAATTCCTCGTCTTCTTGGTCCTGGTCTTAACAAGGCAGGCAAGGACCTCTTTCTTTTCTGTCTGTTGGATCTAGTCTGTTACTATGTTTTAGTTTTTGTATTTAACTCAATCACATCTGCATTTATTTATTAGTTTAAGCTAAATTGGTGGCAAACTTGAGCCTTATTTTGCCAGTATTATATTTTTTTCACCTTTGTCAGCTGAACTGTATGCTAGTATATCTTGTGATGGTGCACACTATTATTGTTCCTTACGAGTGTATTGTAACTATGTTTCAAAGGATGGTTGTCAATCGTAAGGGTATGCTAAGGTTGGATAGGCCAGAGTTATCTTGGTTGGTACAGAGTGTATAATGCATAGGGATTGTCAGCTGTTTTTGTACATTGTTTGTAGATCTATTTATTTATCTTATTCCTTTTTAATGGGAGCCATTAGCAATCCTAATAGGGTGTACCCAGTGCCTTAGGCTCCTGCCCCACTGCGTGTGGTCTGGGGAGGGGTGATTAGCAATCCTAGTGAGTTAGTTTTCTATTCTTGGTTTTATAATGCCATCTTGAATGGCCATTGCAGCTATAATAACTTGTGAGCTACAATGTTGGCTATGTTTTGCATAAAAATGATGTCAAAGAGTTGATTTCCTTGAACTTCTGCAGTCTGCACTAATGATCTGTACTCATCTTTCAAATTGTAACTTGCTGCAGGAAAGTTCCCTACCTTGGTGACTCACCAGGAATCCCTTGAGTCCAAGGTTAATGAGACCAAGGCCACAGTTAAGTTTCAGCTCAAGAAGGTGCTTTGCATGGGTGTTGCTGTTGGCAACTGTGGGATGGAGGAGAAGCAGATCTTCCAGAATGTGCAAATGAGCGTCAACTTCCTTGTTTCACTCTTGAAGAAGAATTGGCAGAATGTATGTGTCCCAATGCTCCTCACAGCTTGTATAAAATTCATAATTATGTACTAATATATGATTAACCACTGGGTTAACTTACATCTTGTGTGTGTATTTGCAGGTGAGATGCCTGTACCTGAAGAGCACTATGGGAAAGGTGTACCGGGTGTTCTAAAATTTCCAATTAGGCTTTAGACTTTCCAGGAGACTTGCAATTTTCCTTAGCAACCAATTTTTTGTGCAACTATCGAGGATTGAGTAGTTAAAACCCTACTCTTGTACTGGATGTTTTGGTTCTTGATACCGAACCGATGACATTATCTTATTTCAATGTTGGTGTCTTCACTAACAGGTTGCAGGCTATGATGGTACTTTATTTTCTTTTATCTTATTTCAATGTTGGTGTCTTCACTAACAGGTGCAGGCTACGATGGTCCTTTATTTTCTTTTGTGCTATATATGCATATGGCCGTCTAGTTTTTAACCCTGGTTGCTTTATCGCATCCAATGGAATTGGTGCATCTTGTCCTAGTTTGGCTTTGTTTCAAGTCACGGAATGGTCGGTGCCACCTGGCAGTGGTGATTTCTATGCGTCCCCATTGGACAGAGAATCTCGGTGTATCCTTGTTGGGTTGGACTACCCGAAGAGTACCGTTTGGAGTTTTTGTTTTACTCCATAGTGAGCTGTATGAAGTTAAACCAATCTGTATACGTAGATTCATACGTATACAACAGTGTAAAAATCAGTAGTTTAGCTGCGAGCTGCGTTCGGGTTTCTCCATAGTGAGCTGCCAGGTATGAAGTTTCGACTTCAAGCAAGCTGTTACATAAATTCTTATACAGCTATACAGAGTAAAAAATAGAATCGATGTGTCGATGTATACGTACCCGTCATTTACGTCATCTATATGTCAATGTATACGTACCCATAATTTGCGTCGTCTATTGCGTTTCTCACAAGCACAACGATTACAGCGAAACAAGTACGGAGTTCATTGGGAATTGAGGAGAGATCACAACGCCTATTATGACTGATAGATCGGGCTCCATAATTCTGGGAGAAATACTTTAATAAGGGAGGAACAAATTCAGAGTCTTGAAGTGGGATTTGCAGAGCAGTGATCATCCCAGCTGACTGGTATATATGGTGGGAATGTCGACAATTGGTGTCCAGCGACCTTCAAGGTCTGCCATGGCCATTGCGGCCCTCACCAAGAATTATAAGCTGGCGTCAAAGAAAAAAAAATAAGTTTTAAGGCAAAGATGGAAGAAACCTCCTGGTGAACGTTGATGCTGGATCTGATGGAAAATGGTGGTTGTGGTAGCGTTGGGTTGATTATAAGAGATTGCTCTGGTGGTGTATTAGCAGCAGGTCACAGTTATGTCGTTTATTGCGTTTCTCACAAGCACAGAGATTACGTCGTCTATTGCGTTTCTCACAAGCACAGAGATTACGTACGTCAACATATACACAAAACGGCTTACTCTGTATAGCTTCAACCAATCTGTAAACGTAGATTCACTAGTACGACGTCATCTATTGCGTTTCTCTGGTAATGTATCTGTTTCTCTGGTAATGTATCTTCTGGGGACACAGAAGCTGGCACAAACACAGAGATTCACGTTGGACGATACATACAGGACAACGACAACCACGAGTTTTGTTTTTATCGCATGTGCTGTTGTAGTTAGTAAGTTTGGGAGTCAGCTTCCATGATCTCAGGTCACATATAACTATGCGTGATCTTAATCAACGAAAAAAAAAATGTTTATGCATTGCCGTTGTTACTGCCGCCAAAACCCCCGAACCAAGCTATAAAAAGGAGACCTAGCCAAGTAGACTTTCCATCAGCCAACCATCACCACTGAGAACCAAACAAAGCAAATCGTAGCAAGTGGTGTGTACACTGAACTGAAGTCATGGCAGGCCGAGGTCTGACTCACTTCCAGTGCCAGCTCATTGCCGCCATCCTGGTGGCGCTCGTCGCCACATGCCACGCCGGCAGCATCGCCGTGTACTGGGGTCAGAACGACGGCGAGACGTCCCTGGCCAAGACGTGCGCGTCCGGGAACTACGAGTTCGTCATCCTCGCCTTCGTCTACAAGTTCGGCAAGGGCCAGAAGGCGGACCTCAACCTTGCCGGTCACTGCGATCCCGCGGCGGGCGGGTGCAAGTTTCTGAGCAAGGACATCCAGTCGTGCCAGAGCAGTGGTGTCAAGGTCCTGATCTCCATCGGCGGCGGCGACGGCAGCTACGGCCTGGAGTCAGAAAGTGACGCAAAGGAAGTGGCCGGATACCTCTGGAACAATTACCTGGGCGGCACGTCGTCGTCACGCCCCCTCGGTGACGCCGTCCTTGACGGCGTCGACTTCGATATCGAGCAAGGTGGCGCCAAGTTCTGGGACAGCCTCGCCAGGTAATAAACTAATTAACTCTCAGAGCCGCGATTCGTCGTATTGAGTAGACGATCCTGACATGGCTGCACGACATGCATGCAGGGACCTCAAGAAGTTGGGTAAGCAGAAGGGCAGCAAGGGGGGTGCTCCTGAGCGCGGCGCCGCAGTGCCCGTTCCCGGACGAGTGGGACGGCGGCGCGATCAAGACGGGGCTGTTCGACTTCGTGTGGGTGCAGTTCTACAACAACGAGCCGTGCCAGGTGAGCGCTGGCCACAAGGCGTTCCTGGCCGCATGGAAGCAGTGGGAGTCGGTGCCGGCGGGGAAGATCTACCTGGGACTGCCCGCGTCCAAGAGCGCGGCCGGCACCGGGTTCGTGCCGCCCAACCAGCTCACGTCGCAGGTGCTGCCGCTCATCAAGGACTCGCCCAAGTACGGCGGCGTCATGCTCTGGTCCAAGTACTACGACGAACGCACGGGCTACAGCAACGCCATCAAGAGCCACGTCTGATGTTTCCCGTAAAATGCACGCATGGTGTCGAAAGATGCATCATCTTTGTGGGTGGCTGTGTACTTATGTTCGTCTTACAGAGTCGCGAGACAATGCTTTCTGTAGTGCGGTCAATTTTCCTGTACCATGTTGGGTTGTGCTGCAGATTCATTTGTTTCGCACATGTTTGACGTATTATATTAAATAAAAAAAAAAGGGATCAGGATGCTTTCGTTGTGCTATAGTTTGCGTATTGAGAAAATCTGTATTCATGTCTTGCGCTTCTTAGACTAGCCGCTTAAATTTCTATTCATAGTTGACTATTTTTCAAAGAAAAAAAAAAAAATAGTTCGGGTATGATTTTTAGCCATCCATTTTTTTGTTAGCTCAAATTTAGAGGGATCTTGAGTAATGCAGGTTTATGTAGAGACATGGCCAATGCCGAGTAATATTTAAAATTCATATATGACGTACTTTAAAATGTCACCTTTGCCAAGAGTATTTTTTTAACCTAAAACAGCTCCCTCTTAGTGAAACAGACCATTCTATAACAGTATAAAACATAGGGTTTACATTTAAAACAGACGCTATTAGTGTGTTGTTCGAAATAAACTTCATGTCAAATTAATTTATGATATGAAAAATGGAAGTCCTGGAGGTCCTGGGTGCTTGTTCTTAGTTCCACCTGTGGCTCGATCAAGGACTGTTCGTTAGTGGCACTATGGAAAGCCCTAGTTTGATTTTGCGTAATTGATGAAACCTAGCTGGTACCTTTGGCTCTAAAAGTGAAATGAGATAAGTTGGCAACACTAGATGTTTGTGCATGGTGGCTAAGTGGAGAAGGTCACATGCTCATGAAGTTGGAGATGATGGTCATTGTGTCATGTTGAAAAGCTCCAATTTGAAAAAGAAGGAGAAAAATAAAACCATGCATCTCAAGATTTTGTTTGGCACTCAAGACACCATGGAGGGTATGAGTGATTTAGGTTTGATAACTATACTATAAAGAGGGGAAAACTTCAATCGTTGTACTCACCTAGTGCCACTAACTTGAATTTCATATGGTATTTGCATTTTGGGTTAGTGTCTTGAGAGATGGTGAGAATTCCCTTAAAAAGACTTCAAAAATGATATCAAATATGCTCATATGGTTTGGCATATCGTTGGATGAGAACCTTATGCTTTGGAACCAGATTAGTTGGTCTTATGGAAGAAATAGCATCCTGACTGTGATATGCTACTGGAAAGGAACAGGAAGAGGGCAAGGTTGCGCGCCCACTACTGCGCGCAGTGGGCCGTGCTGTGCACTTCGACCCTAGCCCTTTGTCCCGCGCTGGGCCGATGCCGCTGCTGCTGCGTTGTTGCGCACTGGCCTCGCGGGCCGCGCCTCTGTTGGCCCAAAGTCGTTGCTGCATTGCTGGTCCATTGTTGACGCTGAGTGGAGCGCTCTTTGGAGTCTTTGGTCCATTTTTTTGACGAAGCAAGCTGCTGCCGCTCATATACTTTCCTCCCATTGGTACAACAAGGCAGGGCGCGTAGGAGCACCGCTCCCGACTGTTGGGAACCCGCCATTGGTGACCAGGGGAGTGAGGCCAGTAGGGATAAGTCCCAATGCGTCCCCGCCATGGTCTTGCTCTTGCCCATCTCGAAAATTACAGTGAGTTGTTTTTCCTCTTGCTCCTCTCTTGCAAACCCTAAGTGAGCTCTAATCTTTGATCTCTCTACTCCATTGATTTGAGCTTTAATCAAGTGAGGGATAGCACTCTAGAGATCAATTTGTGAGATCCAAGAGGATCTCCTCCTATTGGGGAGGTGACCCTCGCTAGCCGTGGCAGACCCGTGGACCCTGCGCTATAGGACGCGACCCTCAAGTTGGGACAAGTCCCTGTGGACGATGTTGAGCTAGAAAGATGGAGGTTAGGGAGGGTAACCTCGTAAGGTCTCCGTCACCCTTGTTTGGAGTTAATCGGTAAGACACATTTCACGCAAAGTGGCGGTGTGCAGGGCACTGCCGTTCCCTTAACTCGTCTTGTCTTCGCAGGATTGGATCAATGCTAAAGTCGGGGAATGGAACGAGCTCCAACCAAGCACCGGTGCTATGACTCCCGGAGAGCCCCTTTGCACCAAGCTCCGCGTGGTAGCATGAACCTCGTGTGACCGCGACGGCAGGGACTCAAAGACAGGCACAGGGAGTAGATGTGTGAGTTTACTTGTATGACCTAGAAGGGTGTTTGTACGAAATGCCCCTACGAGGGCCTGCCTGTCAGTGTGTGCATATTGTGTACTCTAATGTAAAAAGACGATCGTCCCCTCGACTTCCTATAAATACCCGAGAGCAATACGGAAGGGTGGTGGTGGTGGTGGTGGGGGGGGTTCGCTTGGTGGCTAAATTAAAGGCCATATAATCACAATTTTACGCACTACCTTCGCAAGCTTGTCTTTTTGCGTTTACCTTCGCACCGCACTCACTATCACCCTCGCAACTCTAGCGAGGGTGCGAAAGTGAAGGCGAGGTGCATTTACACTTTTCGTCTATCACTTTCTATCATGTGGTAGGCCCTCGCCCCTTCTCCCGTAGCTTCGCCTGCGATGGTAAAAGGATAGGTGTGAACCCCACACCTCCCTCTCCTCTCTATTTCCATGGTGGATTCTTGTTCCCGAGAGGAGGTTGAAAAACCATAGTGCATTGCATTTTTGATTTAATTTCATGGCACCGGGTGGTGATTGCAATAGTGTTATTCTTGTTACTTTGGGTGATTACCATCACCTAGACGGTTGTGGTGGATTGATTGGTGAGGAGAGTTAGTGATTGTGTGTACCCCAACACCCAACTTACCAGTTGTGAAGCCATGGTTTGGACAGAAATAAGTTTATTTTATGCTTGGTTACGTTGTCGGTCGAAGAGACGCGAAAAGAATCAAAATCTTGTTACCCCTTTTTGTCGGAAACCCTAAACCCTAATCTTTCTTTACCCCTTTTTGTTTATTTCAAAATCTATGCAAAATTTGACAAAACTTCCAAAAGCTACTTTGTAGATCTTTTCTTGATGAACAAAAAGATATGTACAAAGTTTTTCAAGTTTTGAGTAATTTTAAAAGTAATTTTGAATTCAAATTTATCCCTTTTTGACCCCATTTCAAAAGTCTTTTTTAGAGGCCGAATTTGAAAATCTTCTGATTGTGAAAATTGTAGATCTTGAAAAATTAGGCCAAGTTGCTTTTGGAGTTTTTCGAGTTCAGTTCAAATTTTTTGGAGAATTTTGCAAAAATCCGAAAGTTAGGGTTTTCAAATGCTACAGTGGCCCACATGGTTGCCCATGCGGTCAGGTTCAACAACCTTCGCCCGTCACATCGGCGTTTTCGTGCGTCCTCGCGCACTATTAACCATTCCACGGACTCGCGAAGGTACTCCCAAGCCATTACATCGACCTTCTCCTATAAAAATCCAGCGGCCGGCCGAAGCGTCTTCTTTTTCTTCTTTTACAACCATTTATTTGCTTCAAGTGTCACAAAAATTCGTCGCTGTGTTCCACCTCGCCCATCCGTCTTTTATTACATGATTCGCCACCTCCTTGCGCTTCGTTTGGACCCGCTTTCATCACTGTTGCCACCGGAGAATCCCATGCACCATCTTCTTCTCATGGCAAACATGACTCCCGCGCCCCGCAACATGGGCCATCGTCCCCGGCTCGTCTGGTGAGCAACAAGTCTTGACGAAAGATCTTGTGCCTCGTGAATGTTGTCATCCCGATAGGAATCAAGGTAAGGCTTTTCATAAGAATCAAAAACGCTTTTTTCGTCATGCCACTAATAGTGAATCCGCGGGCTTCAATATTTTAATCTCAATTTGGTATCTCACCTACTCCCCGTCCTTACCCTATAGCATACACTCGTGAGATCTTCCATCCTAGGTCCATAGGTTGGTCTTTGTCGCGTCGTGCTCGCTACGATGCCGTCGCCGGCGAACTCCGCCTCTCCATATCCGCGTACGTGGGTAGGGTCCTAGAGATTCGGGTTTGGTTCGATTAAAATTGGGGTTTAGGTAACATTGTAGCGTCTTTGTGCATATATCAATGCTCGCCTCTCCATCGCCCACCGCATAAGCCCCAATCCGACTTAACCCGCCAGCGCCGGGTAACATGTACTCCCGAGTCCTTCGTGGACCAGAGTTTGCAAATTGCAAAAAGTCAAGGGGGCTAAGTGAAAAGTCCGTGACTTAGTTAAATAGTGTCAAATAGTGGTTTGGACTTGTTTGCTATTTTATAAAAAGTTCAAGGTCTTTTCTATAAAAGTGCCAAAGCGGACTGCATGTTCCGGCTGGGCTTGGGCGCACATTACTTTCCGGGGCGGCCTATAAGCACAGTGTCGGGCCGAGCAGCACGGGACTCCATTTTCAACCGAAATTACCGGGTTTTGTTTTTAAAAAAGTGTTTATTTATTTTCCCGAAAGTGATGAATAGTCTTATAACTTTGTGATTTTCATATAAATTTAAATAGAGCTTCTAAAATTCTGAAAATTTTTTGTGTAGCCTTCCCATGAGTATATCTACCCATGAAAAATTTGAAACCTTGATTTTGAGTAGTTCTTGCATGATTTAAAAATACAATCTTTAATTGAAAAATGCATCTCCTATCACCTTCTATGATTTTTAGAAAATAAAATATTTATTCAAAAAAAATCATGAAAATTTATTTGGTGCTGTTTTATGCTATGATCTAGCTGTACAACAAGTTTTGAGTCATTTTGACATGTTTAAATTATTTTCTATATTGAGCTCTATTATTTTATGTGAGTTATAAGTTGTTTAGTGTCAAATAATTTAGGTTTTGTGTGACTTTTGGATTGTTTTGTGAATCTTGGGTCATATCATAATTAAGTGGTCCTTGAGAACTCCTTAGGCAATGGTGATGATATCTTGTAGAGTAGTTCAACAAGTTGGTTTTGTTGGGTTGCAACTTTTATCGTGAAGGAAAGTTGTTGAACTAAGTGTTTATTATTTCATGCATCATCAAGCATCATGCTTACCATTCCATTATGTTGAGCATACGCTATTAATTTACGTGTAGTGAACGAAAGTGATGTGGTTTGCGAAGATCGAAAGCTTTGGGAGAAGGTGTATCCACCGTGAGGTGATGGTGTCAAGATTAACTTTGGTGATCCAGCTTTGGAATCTAACTTTTAGGTTAACACATAAACAAGCCCCAAAGCATAAACCCTTCTCTTTTTCATAAATGTTTTATTCACCTTAAGTCTAGTGCAATGTGCATTAAGTTAGTAGGAGTTGGTTGATACCGTTGCTGCATGACTACCTTGAATTTTAGTTAATCCAATGTTATCTCATTAGTATGAGTAGGTCGACATTTCTAAATGCTTAGTAATGCTTAGATGTTTCAGAAGTTTTAATGATGGCTTCATTGTTCGCGAGATATAGGTTTTTTTTGTTCCTCCTGGCTATGGAAAAAGAGAACACCCCGATGGTGGTTCATGAGAATAAATATGGTAGTATTGAATTTGAGATCGGACGGGACGTTAGGTTGAAAGCCGGGGGATACCTAGGCGTGGCCCACCATGTTGGTCGATAAGGACCGCCCCGCTGTTTGGTTGTTAAGTTCGAACTTTTGAACGCAAGTACGCCTGAGGCCTTCTGCAAAGGCACGGCCGCTGGTTGTCACCCCAGTCGGGCCGACCTAACTAGCCACATACTCCGTAAGCCGGATCTCGGTGGAGCCAAATCGGGAATGGCAACCACGCGACCGGGAGTGGAGAGAGATGGCGGAGTAGCGTACCCACCCTACTGGGTCAAACCGGCATTAGGACGGGGTAGGAGGTGGGAGTACCGTGGTCTCGGGTGGCGCAGCCTCGCTCCCGCTTTGGACAAATCTGAAAGAAGGTTGATATATGCAAGCTTAAGTGCTACATATGTCGTGTGGTTAGAGATCCCCCGGCCGGTATTAATCGATTCGCGGATCGCCGTTGCTTCTCGGTTATGGAGACCCGTTCTTCTGCCCATTCATCGTAGTAATTGAAGAAACAAGGTTACTCATGGTTATGCAAGGAAAAGAGATGCAGAGATAAGTTGAGATGTGTTGCTTAAAAAGTGTTTGAGATAGAACAGGTGCAAATCTAGCTTTATTTATGCTCCAATAAAATTTATGCTAAAAATATTGAAAGTAAGGATCCACTTGTAGTAAGCTTTTCTGCAAACTCCCCTTTTCTAGCTCTACTTTCCTTAAGCTAGCATATCCTTGGAGTCTTTTCTTTTGTCGGGTAAGTCTTGCGGAGTACATTGTGTACTCGGGGTTTGTTAACCCTTGTTGCGTGTGCTGACTCGTGATGTTAACAAGGTTGTGTCGGTAAACCGACATGACTTGATGTCTCCTATAGTTATACTCCCCTTCCGTAAATTAAGTTAAGTTTACTCAAATATAACTTATTCACAATTATAAAATTAATGTTATTATTCTTCCGCAAAAGTAAAAGACTGTATTTTTGTAACAAATGTTGTAATGTTGTAGCTACTCCTTTGTTGATCCTCAGTATGAGAGTGGTGTAATCGGGTTTCCGAATGACACCGAATTCAAAATTAAAGTTATTGGGTGCATCTTGAAAAACTTTGTCATGAGGTCTTTGGGACAATGATTCAACAAGATGGGCCCAAACTAGGAGGTTTTGAAAGTTTTCAGTACCCCCAATCAAGGCCATATTGTGAAAAGGGGGTTGTTGTGGTTCCCCTACGGAGTGCCAAATTCCAAATCTAGTGGAATACACGTGGCTTGTGTGATCCCCATCTTGTGTTGGTAGTGCGTGCTCAAAATACCAACTTTGGCATTTTGAGAAACTTAGGTGCACACCTGCTTTAACGACCCCTCCTCGAAATCCGGGCTCGCTTTGAATGACAACTCTCTAAGGATCATGAGAGTTGGATCAAGAGAGCCCCTCAAGACCAACACTAGTCTCCTCGAGGGCCGGGCTCACTTACATTGACATCTCTCTAAGATCACTCATGCGCACCCGGGAAAATAAACTTATTTTAGTTCACCCATCGCTCTAAGCCAAGTGGCTAAACTTTGGATGCTTTAGGAGATGGGCTTCCCAGAAAAAAGAAGCAACTTATTGGTATGAGTATTCTATCAACCTTATTAAGCCCTGGACTACGGTGTCACATACTCACCCCTTAGGAGACCGATGTCCTCGTCGGTCCGTGTTCAACTGATGTAAACTGATTGTTGGTAGTTTTATTACAAAATTTGTGTGTTTTATTTGATTTAATTTTGAAATATGTTTGTTTTCTCTGTTTTTCTCCTTTGGGCGTCTTTCAATTTGCCTTTCATTTGTTAAAGTTTGTCTTTTTTTTTTCGTTGTTTGTTTTTTTGGTATATGATGATCTTCTTATTTGTCTTTCATATCAAGCTGTAAACGTAGATTCTTATACAGAGTAAAAATAGAATCGATGTCGATGTATACGTACACACCATTTATTAAGCACAGAGATTACGTCGTCTATTGCGTTTCTCACAAGCACATAGATTCACGTTGGATGATACAAGACAACCACGATTTTTGTTTTTTTGTCGCATGTGCTCACCATCCATGATCTAAGGTCGCATATAACTATGCGATGACATTAATCGACGAAAAAATTGTTTATGCATTGCCGTTGTTGCTGCCGCCAAAACCCCCAAACCAAGCTATAAAAAGGAGACCTGGGCAAGCAGACTTTCCATCAGCCATCACCACTGAGAACCTAACAAAAGCAATTCCTAGTAAGTGGTACGCTGAAGCCATGGCAGGCCGAGCTCTGACTCACTTCCAGTGCCAGCTCATTGCCGCCATCCTGGTGGCGCTCGTCGCCACATGCCACGCCGGCAGCATTGCCATGTACTGGGGTCAGAACGACGGCGAGGTGTCCCTGTCCAAGACGTGTGAGTCCGGGAACTACGAGTTCGTCATCCTCGCCTTCGTCTACAAGTTCGGCAAGGGCCAGACGGCGGACCTGAACCTTGCCGGTCACTGCGATCCGGCGTCAGGCGGGTGCAAGTTTCTGAGCAAGGACATCCAGTCGTGCCAGCGCCGCGGTGTCAAGGTCCTGATCTCCATCGGCGGCGGCACCGGCAGCTACGGCCTGTCGTCAGAGAGCGACGCGCGGGAAGTAGCCGCCTATCTCTGGAACAATTACCTGGGCGGCACGTCGTCGTCTCGCCCCTCGGGGACGCCGTCCTTGACGGCGTCGACTTCGACATCGAGCAAGGTGGCACCAAGTTCTGGGACATCCTTGCCAGGTGATAAACTAACTCTCGGAGGCTGAGGCCCTGTGCCGCGACCGCGATCCGTCCTCGTCGTTGCAATCACTGCGCGCTCGTATTGAGTACACGATCCTAACATGGCTGCACGACATGCATATGCAGAGACCTCAAGAACTTGGGTAAGAAAAAGGGCAGCAAGGGGGTGCTTCTGAGCGCGGCGCCGCAGTGCCCGTTCCCGGACAAGTGGGACGGCGGCGCAATCAAGACGGGGCTGTTCGACTTCGTGTGGGTGCAGTTCTACAACAACGAGCCGTGCCAGGTGAGCGCTGGCCACAAGGCGTTCCTGGCCGCGTGGAAGCAGTGGGAGTCGGTGCCGGCGGGGAAGATCTTCCTGGGTCTGCCCGCCTCCAAGGAAGCGGCCAACAGCGGGTTCGTCCCCCCCAACCAGCTCACGTCGCAGGTGCTGCCGCTCATCAAGGACTCGCCCAAATACGGGGGCGTCATGCTCTGGTCCAAGTACTACGACCAACACACGGGCTACAGCAACGCCATCAACAGCCACGTCTGATATTTCCCGTGAAGTGCACGCGCGCTGCTTCGTGGTGTCGAAAGATGCTTCATCTTTGTGGGTGTCTGTGTGCTTATGTTCGTGTCACAACGTCTTACAGAGTCTATCGTGAGACAATGTTTCCTGTAGTGCGGTGAATTTTCTTGTACCATTTTGGCTTGTGTTGCAGATTCATTTTGTTTCTCACATGTATGACGTATTATTAAAACATACATGCAGTTGAATAAAAGGAGCTTTTGGTTGTGCTATAGTTTTTATCAAGATCCTATGTATACTTTTCTATCCTCCCCAATGGATCTCTTCTTCCACCACTGTGCATCTCCTCCTCTCTCCTTTGTTGGTGCCATTCAAGCTCTCAACCCCTATATTTCTTATCAATCCTCAAAGAGAAAAGTGCCCCAAACTTGATTAGAAAAGTAGATCCACTGTTTCCAAAAAGTCTAAGAGCAAGTATTATAATATACAGCCGGGCTTTAGCTGTAAGGATCCCCATGGTTTGTATCTTTTAATCAATGGTTAAGTCTTGCATTTAATAATGGGCCAGTCTAATTCACCTCACAAAGTTTCTTGTTCACGCCCCAGACAGTTTACCTCTCTCCCCTCCTTCTCTCCTCCACGCCATCATTTAGAGGTTCTATAATACTTCTCTAAGAGCACTTGGTTTTATGTTTAGTAAGGTTTGTACCTTTTAATCTAGGAGCCTTGCTCCTAACCAGCTGATTGTCGCCCCAGAGTTTACCAACTTGTGTGGAAGCCTAGAGAGGTTTGTAACCTTCTCGCAAGCAGATAAGAAAATCAACAGTCCACCTCAAGAATTCACTCTCTTAACTTGAGAGGGAGGTAGGGTTGCAAAACCCTAGCCTCTGTAACAAACCCTCAACAATGTGAACTTGTGCTAAATTTTTTTATGAAGATCCTATGTATACTTTTCTATCCTCCACAATGGTCATCCCTTCTTCCACCTCTGCGCATCTCGATCAAACTGACCTGGTGCTCATCTACTCTGTCCTCCATTGGTGCCCTTTGAGCTCTCAAGCATCTACTTGATATTTCCCATCAATCCTCGAGAGAAAAGTACCCCAAACTCAATTAGAGATTAGATCCATTGATTCGAAAAGTCTAAGAGCACTTGGTTCGTGTTTTAGCTAGGTGTTTGTGAAAATTTTTATTGTGGGCTAATTATTGTATGCTTGAGCTGTAATAAAATTTTCATACTCACTGGATTATGTACAACTTAGTTATTAGTTATAGATTTATTTAGGTTTATGCTTGTTAAATCTAAAAAATATATAACTAAATTATACATAATCTAATGAGTATTAAATTTTTACTACGCCTCAAGCATACATACAATAATTAGACCACCATAAAAATTTCAACACAATTGGACCATAGAAACCGTAGCTATGAATTATTCTAATTAGTTAAAAGAAAATCATAGATCTATTGGTGTATATCTACTTATTCTAATATTATATGTTCACTATGTATATCTACTTATTTAGAGTCCAACAAAATCAAATTTTCTATTTTATAATTTTTTTTATGGTTTACTATGATTTTTACAAGATTCAACCGCATTATATGATTTCTCCATTTGGAATATGACGTGACTATGGATGGGAAGTCACATGTGGAATCTTGTGTGTAATAATTTACACATTTTCCAAACCCATTTTGTAGGAGGTGCTTATTCTCCTCTCATCTTGCTCCAAGATTTTATAACTGCAAGTTTGTAAGGGCCTTAGCTCGCAGGAGTGGCAGGTGGGCTCAAGCCCACCGGTTTGGTGCTAAATTTGGCCCTGATAGCAAGGAATGATCTTTATACTAAAAAAAATGTCTTGTTGTACTAAAAAAAAAGAGTCTTGTTACCTATGGTTTTGTTTCTAAAAAATTCTGCTAGGTTGTGCAAGCGCATGCATTAATTTAAAAGAGAAGTTAACAAACTAAAGTCACTCTGTGTTTTTTTTTGTCAAAAACAAGGCCATTGAAATATGATACTTTCCCTAGAAATCAGCTGGGAAATAAAAAAGGAAATGATTGTTAGCATTATGAGAAATTCAGCTCTTGTTGTAACATGTCAGTGTAGATCTCCTCTCCGTATCAAGAGAATGCATAAACGCTGGCATTTTTTACTGCATACAATATATCTAATAAATAAATACAAAACCAGAAAAGAAGCATATATTTTGGGGAGAATTAGGTGTATGTTCCTAGAAAAAAAACCCAGCTTAGTTGTTTGGTCCTTTTTTCAATCGAATTTGGCTCTATGGTCTCAAACCAAATTTTATTTAGCTGACCTTCCGTCCATTTTGGGTCTCTATCGCCAGTGATGTTGTGGTTTAGTTGAGTACGATGGAGAGTATGACTATGAACTCAGGCACCAATGATTACCCTTCATTGAACATCACAGGAGGGTAACTGCGTATGGGATTACTGTAAGTAAAAAAAATAAAACTTTACTTAACCGCATCCACTTCAAGGTAAATTCAATTCACACAGTTGTGCAGACGCAGAACGGCACGAAACCTACTCAAAATTCTCTGCACGGCGTTCATATTGCTAACGCAATCCGTTATAAAAGGAGACATGAATATGCACACTTCGGCATCCCATCTCAGCTCTACTCAATAGTCAATACTACTCGTAGAAAAAGTTCTAAGGTTGCTAGAGTTGGACGTTGGGCACCCTCGATCAAGCCATGGCAAACCGAGCTCTTGCGCCATTCCTGCTCGTGGCCACCCTCCTAGTGACTCTCTTTGCCACATGCCATGCCGGTAGCATCGCCATCTACTGGGGCCAGAACGACGACGAGGCTTCTCTCTCAGACACCTGCGCGTCAGGGAACTACAAGTTCGTCATCCCCGCCTTCGTCTACAAGTTCGGCAAGGGCCAGACGCCGGCGCTGGACCTCGCCAGCCACTGCGACCCCTCATCGGGCGGCTGCACGGGATTGAGTGACGACATACGTTCGTGCCAGAGCAGCGGCGTCAAGGTCCTGCTCTCGATCGGCGGCGGCGACGGCAACTACGGCCTGTCGTCCCAAGGCGACGCGCGGGACGTGTCCGCCTACCTATGGAACAATTACCTGGGCGGCTCATCGTCGTCGCGCCCCTCGGCGACGCCGTCCTTGACGGCATTGACTTCGACATCGAGCTCGGCGGCGCCAAGTACTGGGACAGCTTGGCAAGGTAAAACTCTCGCAGCCTTTCTCCTCTTGGCACACTCGGTTGTGTTGGTTAACTCCGCGTTTGCTCACGCCTCCACCATGGCCACACGCTGTGCAGGGACCTCAAGAACATGGGCAAGAACAACGTCGGCGGCAAGGGGGTGCTCCTGAGCGCGGCGCCGCAGTGCCCGTTCCCTGACGAGTGGGACAACGGCGCGATCAACACGGGGCTGTTCGACTTCGTTTGGGTGCAGTTCTACAACAACCCGGAGTGCCAGTTCAGCTCGGGGCGCAAGGCCTTCCTAGACGCATGGAAACAGTGGGAGTCGATGCCGGCGGGGCAGCTCTTCCTCGGACTGCCGGCCTCTGCCTCCAAGGACGCGGCCGGCACCGGGTTCGTGCCCGCCAACGAGCTCACTTCGCAAGTGCTGCCGCTCATCAAGGGATCGCCGAAGTACGGCGGCGTCATGCTCTGGTCCAAGTACTACGACGATCGCTCAGGCTACAGTGACGCCATCAAGAGCTATGTGTGATATAAGGAATACGTGTAGGATGAGCCTGTGCATACATATATGCTGAGTGTTAGTGTCTATCGTCCGTATTTTCATTGTGATATTTATTGTACTTTTTATGTTGTTGGTTGTCTGTCAGATTCATTGGTTTGTACATGTATAATGTATCACGCAGCTGAATAAAAGGGTGAGATCTTTTCCATTTGGAAGGAAGCACCGTTCAGTTCATAAGATGTTACACCTCCACGGCTCTGGTATCTGAATTATTTGGATGAGATACAACCCTGTAGTAGACTATGAACCAACCTAGAAATAAACAGAAATTACGGTGTCTGACTTCAGCCTGATTTATTTTGGAAAATCTTCGCCGATTCGCTCCTTCCATATGTTCCGCCAAAAGTAAATCATGATACCGTCGAACGTCCTCTTTTTTTGGTTCTTGTCAAACTTTGTTCTACATCTTCGCCAACATCTATGAATCGATCCTGTCATATCTATTGTGTCCAGCACTGCTAGATTGAACCATCTTTTGATTATCTCCCCAAACTTGTTTCGGTGGTGAAAGGGCAATTCGTATAAAATGCCTTGGAGTTTCGGATTCACCGTGCACAGCCTTGCAAATCGGATCATTTTAAGCACTTCTTTTCGCCAAATTGTTTGTTGTAAGGGATCTTATTATGAAGCAAGGTCCATACGAAAAAACGGCATCTTAGCCTCCGTCTTTGCTCTCCATATATCGGTGTCAGTTTTAGTCTGCTGAAGGATCCTTTGAAACTATATTCTGGTACGCGCTCTTGCTGAGTATTCTCCATTTGTGGTCCATCTCCATCTAATTGTGTCTTC
>JADLZK010011512.1:0-71893 GCA_015847255.1 Hyparrhenia diplandra | reverse complement strand
ATTAAATATTATTAAAGAAGCATGGTTCAGAAATATTAATAATGCACGCCAAACCTCCTTGCTCGTCAATGGTCAGGTCTAGCCTCCCGCGCCACGACCAGAAGGATTCATCCACCCCGGATGAGGATGAGAGAGAGAGAGAGAGAGAGAGAGAGGGTGCTCGGGAGGGAGAGGGCTGCCACCGGGACGGAGGGGAGGAGCACATGCGCCGGTCATCGGTGAGTGAGGCAAAGGAGAGGAGTTTGGGAGAGGGAGAGGAACCAGCAAGACTTGGCGTCGGGAGCATGTGGGTGAGGGAATAAGGTGAAACCCTAGCTAACACCCTAGCTCTATATATACTATGAGCTAAATATTGGGCTCTGTCTGGTTGTAAAATTGAGCTTGTATGCATTAATCGAGGCGGTTATTAAAAAGAGACGTCCGCCTCGGTTAAGTTTTTGGAAGTGTCTTACAAAATCAATCATGCAGTAGTTATTCTTTGCAAAATCTGATTCTTTGCGTGGGAAGCAAATGGCAAAAACATACTATATGTGATGACACTAACGTTACTCTACCAGCTAGCTAGCAGCAGCAGCCGCAGCAGCATTATTTTGCACGTACTGTAACAAACAGAGACAGACGAATGAATAATAGCCTAGCCGATCGATCGAGATAAAAATATTACAGCGCTAGACCCGGTAAGGAAAAAAGTGAAGCAACGGGGTCAGTAGTTTTTACCTTGGCGGCGCCCTCCTCCTCCAGCCTCCGCACGGCGTCGCCGGCGCCCGTTGTTGGCGCCACGAGGGGAGCAGCAGCAGCAACAGCCCGCCGCCGCCGCCGCGCGTATAGTTATAGCTGTAGCCATGGACACGGACACCGAGTGAGCCTGCCTGCTGGCCCTCTCGCCGCCCTAGCTGGTGACCGGCGGACGACTTTGGACTGCGAGCTAGCTAGGGGCGGCGCGCGCTAGCAGCTAGCTCCACCGTACCTCAACCCCGTCGTCCCACGTCTTGATGCTGCACCCGCGTGTATGTGTCTATATATATGCAGGCCACGCACGCGGACCGGCTGGGGCTGGTCGACCACCACGGTGTTGACCGATCGAGCCGGCAGGGACGACGGAGGAAGTGGCCGTGGGATACGATAGCGGCAGTGCGGCGGTCGGTGGTTGCACAATGCACACATGACAGGCTGCAATCTCTCTCTATCTGCTCCGGAGAGGTTTCTATCCGCCTTGGAAGCTAGGATCGATCGCGCGCGCAACACAACATACACAAGACTACGTACCTCGTGTTTACATATTGCTGCGATCTAGAGTACGTACCTAGCTAGCTGGTGGATGTAAAGTTTCCGGATCACATGGTGTGTGGAATGTGCACTAATAAAATTCAATTACAGATTCTATTTGTAAACCGCGAGACGAATCTATTAAGCCTAATTAATCTATCATTAGTATATATGTTACGGTAGCGATCAGTGTCTAATCATAACAACTAATTGCACCCAAAAAGATTCATCTCTCAAACTACATACAAAATGTGTAATTAATTATTTTTTATCTACATTTAATACTCTATATACATATGTCCAAAACATTCGATGAGACAATGGGTATAAAGTTTTTGGGTGAGAACCAAACATTAATTGTTCGACAGTTGCAACGATTATATTCGTATATACAAAAAGGCTAAATACATGGATCATATAATTTCTCGTCGTCCGATTTTATGCCAAGCTCAATTCAACGAGAACATACAAAATGCCTATCTAGATCCATTAACACCAATAATTACTCCCTATGTCCTTAAAAAACTCATTCTCGTTTCCGAGATAGTCAATACTCCCTCCGTCCCCTTTGAAAGTGTATTTCTCGGAAGCATGTTTGTGAGGGGACACACTTTTCAAATGACACTTTCAAAGGGACGGAGGGAGTAGCTTCTAACTTTGACCAAACATATTTAACAAAATATTAATATTTATCGCACATAATTAGTATTATTAGGTAGATCTTTTTAATATACACTTTTATAATAAACTTATTTGGAAATATAAATGTTGCATATTTTTTTCTACAAACACAAAGTCAAAAAAAAAAAAAGTTTGACCATCATGTTTTACATTGCAACTCTATTTTGAGATAGGGAGTACCAGCTAAAACTACTACTAATGGATTCAAACAAGCCTGCTAATTATTGCTAACTACTAGTTCCAAATTTGTAGTTACTAATCTGTGCTAATAGTTTATATATGTATCTTCAACTCACTAGCCAACACCTATTAGTTGCTATTAGTAAGTGGATCTAAACACTCGATCTCCAATTTAACTACTAAAAATTTTAGCTATTAGCTAGTTAATTTATAGTGCTAATGGATCTAAACATGTCCATACATACATGAGCATAACAATCCCACACTAAGCTACAACTTACTTGAGATTGCATGTAAAATAAAATATCAAGCATTTCTAATAATTCATTACCATACAACCTTTCTGTTTACTCCTTCCAATACACGTAAAAGGTACCCAATGTTTTTCGACACTAAGATTTTTAACCTTGTGTTTTGCAAGAATAAGGCTGGATAACGAGCCGCTTCAGCTTTGACTCCGCTCGTTACGGCTCATTAAGATAATGAGCTGGCTCGGCTCAACTTGTTAAAAGCTCGAGTAAGCTCATTAAACACAAGCTAGATATAGAACATACACAAAATATAATATTTGCATTTATCTAAAGATTAGAAATAGTGACAATACAAAAGTAATAGATCCAATCGTATTAAGATTGAAAAAAAAATCAATATGTGCTAACATATATAATACATGACATGAAGTAACACAAACTAATATAAATCTTGTTGCTTTGTTCCTGGATGTGTAGCTCGAGTTGGCTCGTGGCGGCTAATGAGTTAAAATCTTGGCTCGCTCGGCTTTGTTATCCTAACGAGCCGAGCAAACAGATCCGAGCCAGAGGCGACGAGTTTCAATTTTTAGTCCAGCCTTAGCAACAAATTTTTAACATAATCCCCATAAAAAGATCAAACATTTACTACCATGTGCTCAAAACCATGAAAATCATGTGTTTATATATGTCTTGGAAACTATTATCAACTATGAAAATCATGCATGTATATAAGTCTTGGGAACCATCGGTACTACAATGAGACACTGTAAGAACGCCCCATTTTTTATTAGGGCAGCTCTATCTAAAAGAGCCCCTGCAGTGGTCGTTTCTCCCCACTAGAGCAGCCCCCTACTAATGGGTTAGTAGGGGCGGTTTGTTGTTTTGAGATGCCCCTACAAATGGCGTCTATTATTAGGGGCGGCTCAATATAGAGGCGCCCCTACTAATTAAATAATAGGGACGCTTCTATATTGAGGCACCCTACTAATAGAAGCCGAATATTAAAATGTAGCACTAAAAATTAAAATTTTAAAATGATCTTAGAAAGAAAAACTTTCTAAATAAAAGATGTATATCTCGAAAAGTTATGAACCTTTGTTGTTAACAACCTTTTCATTTGACTTTGTATGATGCCTCAAAATGTCGGGTTTGAATGTCTTAATTTTAAAATTTGAATTTTTCAAACGATCTTGGATGAAAAAACTCCCTAAATAAGAACTGTAGATCTCAAAAATTATAAAATTTTTTGTAGTTGACTACCTTTTATTTGAAATCATCTTATCATGCAAAACTACGTTCAAATGTCTTAACTTTGAAATTCAAATTTAAGTAAACGACCTCAGATGAAGAAACACACTAAATGAAAATTGTAACTCTTGAAAAGTTATGAAACTTTTTAGTTAACCACATTTTTTATTTGAATTTGTTTAGGACCTCAATAGGAATTTTTGGTGAGGAACTAAACACAGCCTAAAGTGACTAAGCCTGTTTCAAACATGAGACACAGATCAAAGGAATCAAACGGGTAGCCCGGTTACACTCATTCCACGACATCAGTATATCATGTGCATATATGCTGATTAAAACTAATCTATCGTTGACGAGTGGTTGTCCTGTCAATCAAAACCATATTATCCCCAAGAGGAGGGGAAGCTGCTCAAATAACACTAATAATTATATCTTTCTCAACGTGTGTTTTGATCAGAAGACGTTGCTCATGCTGTACTAGCAAGTTGTACTGTATTTTTCTCTCTCCTTTTAATGATTTGTATTTTCTTTTTGGATTCAGTGTAAAAAGTGTTGTGCACAGCTCAAAAAGGCCTTCGTTCGGCACTCGGTCCAAACTATATTTTACATCTATTATTATGGATCAGGTCTCAAACAATACTAATAATAATACCTTTCTCAACCCATGAAATCAGACGTTGCTCATGCTGTACCATGTGCTAGCAAGTTGTATATGTAGCTGTATTTTTTCTCTGTTCCTTTTAAAGGTTTGTATTTTCTCTTGGATTCAGTGTAAAAAGTGTTGTGCACATACTAAGAATATACTACAGCTCGATCTAAAAGGCTCTTGGTCGGCACTGGGTCCAAACTATTCTACTTCTGTTATGGATCAGTTCTCAAATAATACTAACAATCTTTCTCTAACCATGATTTGATCAGATGTTGCTCATGCTGACCATGTGCTAGCAAGTTGTATATATAGCTGTATTCTCTCTTCTTTTTTAAAGGTTTGTATTTTCTCTTGGCTTCAGTGCAAAAAAGCGTTGCGCACATACTAAGAATGTAGGGGTACAGCTCAAAAGACCCTCGTTCGGCACAGGGCCCAAACTATATTTTATTTTACTTATATTATGGATCAGCAAACTTTTTACTTCTATTAGCCCGGCTTATCAGCCATCGTTCGGCACTATACATAGGAATCTGCTAGTTTTGTAAAAAGAGAGAAAGAAAATGTTAAACTTGAACTTATCAGCAATCGTTCGACATTGTATATAAGATTTAAATTTACGAGCCCTCCTTATCAGCCATAGTATAACATTTTTCTCTCATAAGTTATGATATTTTTCTCTCACAACAAAACAGATTTAGTCGAGTAAATTGCACCCATCATACAACAACTAGTTAGGTGGGTGCATATTGGCCCAACAACTAGTCAAATGCTCAAACTAATACAATAACTTTATAAGCGAGTCCAGATTGATCGAACAACATGTGAAATGATAAAATTAGTACAATAACTTTCTAAATTGTTACACCTGTAGTCCACAACATTAGCACAACAATATTTTAAGCAAGGATACACACATGAATTTTCTTTTTAGGCGACAATTCTTATTTCTTCTTGTTAACAAGAGTTATTGATCATGGTTAGTTTGTTTCTTCTCAACTATGCATATAACTTATTTGTTAATTAGTTAAATTGAATAAAAATCATATTTACTATATTGGTATTGGCATTACCGAAACACTAAGTCCATAAAGAGACTATGACCTAGGTTTTCTCCGTAATCCTCCTCATGTATTTAACATAGTATGTACATAATCATGTTTGTTCCTATTATTTTAGCTCATTTTTTCTTTTCTAAATATGTATATGAGTCATTAAAAATATTTATGCTAAGCTTCTAAAAAGGTATTTTTTTAGTATCTATTAACATGTTAAAAATGTATATAATCAAATATGTGAAAGTAATGAAGGTTTTAGTCTTATCTAAATATCTTGATATTGTGATGTGAACATATAAAAGTAATGCTTAATAGTTTATTAATTTTGACTTGAATTTACTCGATCGGACATTAGCAAATATGCTTATCATTACAACATTCAACTGCGGATGCACCCATTGATCAAGTTATTGTACTAATTTGATCATTTTACAAGTTCTTGAACTAATTTGCACCCACCTATAAAGTTATTGTACTAGATAAAAGCATGTTAAAAGTTTTTAGACTAATTTGCACCCACCTAACAAGTTGTTGACAAGATGGCGCCTAGGCCCCAGCGTTGCCCTCCCTATGGCAACTTCGGGGGCGATCCACGCCGCCGCCACCTCGGCTCCTCCCCGCTCGCCCTCTGCAGCTTGGCGTGGAGCTTACGGTCGAACAACCCGCCTAGCGATGATGATGGAGGCGGCGGGCGGCCCCTCACCCTCACCTTCCTCGATCCCCCAACCCCTCGCATTCACCCCATTTCTTTCGGAGGCGATCCAAGCGCCGCCATCGAAGGTCGCATTAATCCCGATCCGATCGCCCGCGACCGGGGAGATGCTCCGTTCCACCCGCCCGGTCGGGTCCATTAGTGGCCTCGGTGGCGCGGACCTAGGTGGCGGGGAGGGTGGATCCGGCCCTGGTGCACTGAAAGGTCCTAAATGGCTAGAGGGGTGAATAGCCTAATAAAAAATTCTACAAAACACTAGACAAACTTGTTAGAATAACAAAAGGCGATAACCGCGTTTGCTCTAGCTCTACTTGTCGGCAAGCCTCCTATTGACAATTCTAGTTGCTATGATCTCTAGTTCACACTCAAGGGCTAAGTCGCTACTTTACCACTAGGTGAACAAGCTATTTACTCTAGCAACTAAGTAAGACTACTCAAAACTACACTAGCACAAGCTACAAGAAAGTAATGCAAGAGTGTAGAGATGATATACCACAATGTCGAGGCTAGTCAACCCAATCACGGGGAGTGAATCAATATGATAACCAAATTGAAGCCAATTACCAAGAGACAAGTGGAGACACACGATTTAACCCGAAGTTCACTTGAGCACCCTCAAGCTAATCTCCGTTGTGCCGACCTTCTCACGTGTGGGGTCGATGTGGAGCTCACTCCAAGCCAAATGCCTTTAGGCTTATCGCACCCAAAGCAAATGAGAGGTACCCAAGACACGAGCAATAGATTTCTCACACTTTGTCTTCCCGACGAGGAGTGTGTGACCCTCTCACAAATCACCTGGAGGTGGCCAAGAACAATCACCAACTCTTGCCAACGCCTCCACCAATCACCAAGCCGGGCTAGGAGTGGTGCTCTCCAAACAAAAGGAAATCCACTGCTCACAGCGATCCACAAGTGCTACTAGATGCAACGATCAAAGCAATGTGCACTTGAATCACCTCAACTCACTAGAATGGATGCTCTCAAGCAAAGGGTGAGGAGGAGGATGTGTGCTCAGCTCTAGAGGTGTTAGGATTGATTCAAAATGACCAAGAGACCTCCCTAGAGCCGGCCAAAGGGGTATAAATAGCCCCAACCACGAAATGTGGCCGTTGGGGTGCAATCTGCGCATAAAAATCAGCCTGACCGGGCCTTTGCCGGACTCACCCGTGGAGTCCGTCGTCGGTCCGATCACAACCGACTAACCCCAATCGGATCGCCCGGCCGGAGCTCCCGGCCAGTCGGTCCGCAGCGTCCGTCGGTGCTTCGGGTCCTTACGGAAGCATCCGGTCCGGTGCGTCCGGTCGGCACAAGCTGCGCGAATTTTCGTCATTCCTTCGCGCTTTGCTTCCAACATGCTATCCACCAAGTGTACCAACTTGAGAACAAGGACTAGCATGTTTTTTACCACGATGCATCCGGTAGCCAATAGAAAATAGGCGTTTCATTTTCTCAAAAGCGCCCGAATCCCGCCTCGCAAAGCTCGGCGGGAGGATGGCGCGTTCCCAAACCCAACTCAACCCCGCAACCATCACCGCCTTCGTAAATGTGCCAACACCACCATGTGTACATCACCATGTGCTTTCGTGTGTTAGCATTTTCACAATCAATTTCGAAGGTTGGGTTAGCTCTCTAGGTTAGAATGCATGCAAATGATTTTTGAACCTAGAGGCACATGAGGATCGATATGTGCGATAGTTTTCCCCTCTTTATAGTACGGCTTATCGATCCTATAATCACTCACACCCTCTATGGTGTCTTGAGTGTAAAAATCAAAATGGCCCTATGGATATACCTTTGCCTTGAGCCCATTTTGATCCACCATCCACTCCAAGTCATGCACTTGATCATCATTTGAATCATCTCGATCCATCCACCATGACCACCATGCATCGCCTTGGCTTGACCAATCTCAACTAACACAACACTTAGCATAGAGATTAGTCCTAAGGATGTCATCAATTAGCCAAAACCAATCTAGAGATCTTGATTGCCCTTGGTGCGGTGATCCAATCCACCGACATGCGGTGTCGCCGCCACATGCCAAATAGCGGTTGTCGCCCGTCGTTGCCGCCTCGGGCTGCCGCCATCCTCGCCCCGTCCGTTGTCCCATGCTAGGCCCAAAGGTGGTGGAGGCGGATCGGTCGGCCGATGCGCCACCACACACCAAATGTCGGCCCGTGGCCCCGTCGTCGTCATCAGCGGGCGCCGGCTCCCGCCACGTCTGGCGTCCCCTCGCAATAAAGCCATTCGATTGCCATTTGCGGGAGGATCGGACCGTGACGATTTGTTTTGTCATCTATGGAAGCTCGTCGTACAACTTTGCAACCGATGTTCATATCTTGATGACATGGTCGCAGGGGCTACCGACCTCATGGCGGGATGGATCGCTACCCCGATCCCTCACATGTTTTTGGAGATTAGAGCTCTGGGGTGAAAACCAATTCCATCTTACGGTGGTGCTCTGTCTCGCCCGGTCGCCGGTGAAAACCTTATCCTATCATGGATGGGCGTCGGTGGCGCCATCGCATACTCTCTGGGCGTCGTCTTGGAGATCCTTGTGAATGTCGGGGTTTTGTCTTCGGTTTTGCACTCTTCCGTATTTTTGAAGGGCTTCTTTGTCGCTAGATTTGTGTTTCTGAGGCGACCTTAATTTAGTACCAATTTTGTGTACTAAATTAAGTTATCTCTTTTTTTAGTTTTTTTAATAAGGTTGGCTGTGTGTATGTATCGGTTTCCAAATGGATACCGCGAGGCAATAAAATGTAATTCCATTATCTAAAAAAAAACCTAACAAGTTGTCGTAGGGTGGGTGCAATTTACTCTTTAGTCGGCTTATCAACCAGGGCCCCAAAGCCTTTGCCATCGGGTCCGCCATCTTTTTTTCCCAATCGGATTGCATCTGCAAAACCGCTTCCATCACTGGATACGGAAAGCACAGAAAGACGTCTCCGCTCTAGGTTCACGCCCAACGTTGAATTCCGCTTACGGGTAAAACACAGAGCGGCGGCGTCGAGAGGGAGGGAGCAGGAAGCATGGTGTTCGGCCGAGTAAATCATCTTCGTCGACGCCGCCGTCCGCGCCCTCGAAGGCGGCGGCCGCGTGCTCCGAGCTGCGCACGGCGTACCACGAGTGCTTCAACCGGTGGTACGCGGAGAAGTTCGCCAAGGGGGCAGTGGCAGGGGACGACTGCGCCGACCATTGGCACAAGTACCGCGCCTGCCTCGAGGTAACACCGCCGCCGCGGCCCCTCGCCCGTGATTCTCCTTCCTCCGCCTTGCTTTCATCTCTTGCTCCCTGGCCGCAGGCGGGATCACGACTCTTTGTTGGGCTCGGTATGGATCCCGGTTTTTCGGCGCTGTTTTTTTTGGATGTGGTGATGCTCCGATCCAATAAGCGTTTGAAGAGGGATTGCGTACTCAGCACTACTGTTGTAGCTTAGGCAGGGGATTCTTCAATGGAGTTGGCGGCAAGATCTAGAGCAGGGTGGTTGTGTGTCGATAGATCTCGTTGGTGATGTAGTTACTGCAATTTCGGTTTTGGGAGCACCATTTATCACGAAACCTTTTCGTGAATCAACCAAAACCTTTTTGTATGTGTTCTCAATTTGGGCCAGGGGATCAAATTGAGTTTAGTTGCTGATTCATTAGTGATGAGCAAGCAAAATTCTCAACATAACCAACTAGATTAACTTGCAAATGACAACTCTATTTTCTTCAAAGAACTCTATTCAGTAGTCTGCACACTATATATATACAGAAAACATAATGGAGCCTACAATGCTCATCACCTGATAACGCTACTATAAATT
The DNA here is from genome assembly GCA_015847255.1 of Hyparrhenia diplandra. NCBI lineage: Eukaryota > Viridiplantae > Streptophyta > Magnoliopsida > Poales > Poaceae > Hyparrhenia > Hyparrhenia diplandra. Next base: position 62,043 of record JADLZK010011512.1, on the reverse strand, counting down.
ACATGTTTATATCACAATAAGCCACATTATTATTTTGTATTTACAATTGGACATAGAAATACCCACCAACCAGTTGTTAGAGTCGAATGTTCTTGGCAGTCAAATTGATGGACTGGTTAAATCTTAAAAAGGAAAATGGATTGATTACTTGCAACGTTGAAAATCGATCTATATTTGTGATATTTTTCTACTCGCACTGAACTTTGTTTTTCTTTTTATCATCTATTAGTCTACAATATATACATTTTGTGGTTCAAAAGTAGAACTGTTATATTCATGTAGAAAGGACTTTCCTGTGAGAATGCTTTTGTTTCTATAAATAATTTTGTTTAATTGTATTGTATCAAAGAGAATTCCAAATGTAGTTTTGAAGATCATGCCAACTACAATCACGGCTTATATGCTTTGAATGGCGGTATTTGACTGCCATACTGAATTACTGCTGTCCTGCATCTTTTGGGGATTGTTATTACTGGAATAGCTATGTTCAGGGATTGAGTTCCAAATCTCTTGCCCTCTGACAGAAGTAATTATTATTGGTGGATGTTTGTATGAGTCGTGTTAAACATGAGCCAGGCTTTCCTCAGATTTTACATGGACACTGCCTCTCATCACATTAGCCTGAATCTATGCTGTATTTCTTTCTATTCTATTTCTCTCTCTCATAATGGCTGGCTGTTGACATTTTCAATGTTTCCAGGAACATCTGGAAGATAAACATCTGAGGCAAATCCTACTGGATGCAGAAACTTCTGCATTTTATACCAGGCCTGAGGCTGACCCTCCCTCGGGACAAGGAACTACAAAATAGCAGTCTCCCGTTTATCACATGCCATGTCTGACTTTATATAGGGAACCTTGGTAGATGAACTAGAAATTCCTTTGATCTTGACACTTGTGGCCCCTGATCATGTAACACTTAAATTGAGATGGTGTTTGGGAGCAAAATTTGCGAGTGTTACAATGGTGTACCCTGCTATCTGAAAACATTGGAAGATTTGAGAATAGAATCAGCTGTAGTACATGTTGAAGTATGTTGTTTCATCGATGGCTTTGCTTTTAGCAATCTGCTGAGTAATAAGGTTTTGGGCATAATATTGTTTTTAATACCTTAGTTTCTGATGGTGTTGTAAGGGTTTCCTGAATCATGACAGTGACATGGTCACTCCCCCTACGGCGAGTGCTCTGCGCTTGGAGGAGCAACAGCTATAGGGAAACCAATAAATTGATGGACTTATTTTCTATCCTTGTAACTCTTTTAAGTCCAGTGAGTGTTCAAAACTTTCTATTTTCTTTTATAGGTCATGTATGTTCTTACTTATAAAGGTACACTGTTATTTTTGCATATTTTAAAGGTAAAAAAACATTTGACTACTTCCTCTATTCTAAATTGTAGGTTGTTTTGGCTTTTATAGATATATTCCTTTTCTTATGCATTTTAGATATAGTGTATAACTAGGTGCATAAAGAATGATATCTGTAAAAGCCCAAAGTGAACTATAATTTGAAAACGGAGGGGTAGCAAACTTTGTTACATGTGCAATTTTCACAGTTTTCTTCTACTTGCAAAGCTGCCACGAGACATGGCATATTTGTATTAATAGTAATATTGAAGGAGAGTCAAAGCCTAGGCCCGAAAGCAAAAGGCTTGAGAAAAGTTTACGTCATTAGTGAAGCTGAGAAGGGGCTAAAGTAAACTAAGGAAATTTGCTGTGGGATGCTCCTTGTTGTCAAACCAGCTTTGACTGCGAGAAGGTATGTAAAGGCCTTTAAAGATTTGTGGAAAAATTATTAATGCCCAGACACCGCACCGCACAACCAGAGACTGGTGATAGTGTTTCACCGTGTTTCATGGGTCGTGACTCATGACACTGACTCGTATGGTCTCTAGTAGCATCGGATTCCTAGACTTCGTGTCCGTCCGTATAGTCAAAAAGATGTCGTCGTCATGGGTGCAAGTAAAAACTTGTTCCCTTGGCAGTGGTCACGTAGCCCTGATCCTCCGATGTGGGGACAACCAGAGACTACTCGTCCCGGGGAAATTGAGCTCCCCTTTCCCCTCTAGAGAGAGCATCGCTCTCCTCTCACCATCCATGGCCAAGAAATCCAAGAACACAAGGAGAGCTGGCGGTGCCTCTTCTTCCTCCTCGGTTGCAGCTCGTGGCGATCGCGCCGCGCCATGGATCCGGCTGACGGCTCTCGCCGTGCTCACCGTCCACTCGGCCTTCTCCGCGTACCTGGCCAGGGACGACGCCAGGTTGGTCGCGCTTGTCGCCGTCGGATACCTCCTCATGCTGCTGCTGCTGTTCTATCACTATGGTAGCCTGCCTCTGCCTGGGGTCAAGAAGACAGACTAGCCAGTAGCCCACAGTCCACAGCTCGCCAAGACACGATGCTTGAAGAGAATAGAGCATCTAAGTCAAGGTACCATGTGACCTGTTTTTTGTTTCTTTTAGTTTTTATTAGTTACCTTCGTGCCTAGTTTCCCCCGTGATTTTGCAGGTTGTGTTTGTGTAAAAAAAACTCTGTATGTTCATGAATATGCATGGTTGTTTGTTCACATGATCCCAGATACCTGTATAATTAAGCTAGCTGGGTTTAATTTCTTGCAACTCACAACTCTGTATGTTCATGAATATACAGTTGTACATATACTGAATAGTAAATACTGATGTCAAGTGCTTCCTATGGATCTCTTTACGGTTTTGGCAACTTCTGAATCATCACAATTCACACTCTGCCTGAGTTGATAGTTTCTACGAGGACAATTAAGCTAGTCTTTCATCTTGGAATCTTCATAGTCAAATCAAAATATTCCTGTAGGAAGGAATGTAAGTAAGACCTTGAGAGGCATGGACTTGTTTCTAATAATCAGCACACCAGCACTATTGTTGCCATTTCTCCTCTAATACAGATAGCTTGGAGGATTTGTTACAAACTCAGATTTCACAACGCTTGTATATATGGAATCGTATCATTCTTGCTCTTGTACTGGATAAATTCATTACTGATCCAGTGAGTACAAATTTGACATAATTTCATCAGATACCAGTCAAACAGTATGCCGCCTATATATGCGAACCAAGCAAAGTTGCAAAATGGAACGTTTCAGTTGCCATGAGTTTCTGCTGTAAATATATATAGTTATTACATTCACGTGCTCATTCAATCAAATAGTTTATGCTGTAAATATATTCTGTTACATTCACATGCTGATTCCATCAGTGTATTTTTCAGCACTGCCGCCCGTTCTGAATCCCATAATTACACAATTTCAACTGAAACCCTTCTAGTTTACTATCAAACAAATAAGTGTGCGATAACTAGCTAAATGAATGCTCAACTTTGTGATGACTTACTAGTTACTACTGTACCTCTCTATTCAGATTACTGTTCCCAGATTTTCAGCCTCTTGGTAGCGAATATGTTGTTCTTGGTACCGCAACAGCTTTTGCAAACTGAAAATAACCCAGAATTTGGATGCATTAGTCTTCAATTCAAACTCAGCACACTGTTTGTCATGGATTCGACAAAATGGTACCTGAGATGCTTTGAGATCAAGTTCATCCCATTCAAAAGATGGATTTGTACCTTCAACAATCCCTGCACCGGCGTACACTAAAGTGCTGTGGCCCTGGAATCATAGGAGATCTGTAACTGTAAAATACGACAACTATACATGCGAGTCTGGTAAAAACAAGTTAGAACACAAGATGGGAACTGCATTTTAGGTAAACCTTAACAGATTCGTAGTTTTGCTTACTTTTCCAAGTAACGCTGATCTGATCCCAACAGCAAACTCGCTTTCGGCCCCTCAAACCAACCAACAGGACCAGCGTACATTCCACGGTCAAAAATTTCTGTGAGAATACTCAAATTTTAGTATTTGCAAATCACTGTATTTAATTGTTTCATTGTTCTTATTTTAGAAAGACTATGGTAAATACACATCCTAAAATTACCCAAAAAAAAAAAAAAAATCAGACATACCATGATCTCGTATGAATTGGCGTGCCTCTTCAGTGGGCAAGCCACAAACGGCTGGACTCGGATGAAGAGTATTCAGAATCTCAAACTGCATTGCCAGGACAACTTGTTATCATTATTTTAGTGTATGTACCTCTATGACTATGAGGCTGTTCATGTTTCTCGACGATTACATGCAAACATATTCACCCAAATAGTACAAGTGCTTTCATTTCATAGGTTACCTCATCATCTTCGTTCCTTATTCTCGCAGCTAATTGTGCTGACAAATGCTGTACTCTTGGAAGTTTCCGCAGAGCCTTGATGGGATGGACAACCACCTCATCACAGATCATCTGAAGATAAGATTACAGAGGCTAGTTTTAGTACAATAAATTGCAGGGACCATCCTCTTTCCCAAAAAAAAATGCATTATGTCCATGTCGAGCGCTAATCTTTCTAGAACTCAACTTGCCTCCAACTTGTTCTTTATGCTGTCCCGTACTATAGTAAATTCCTTATCTTCTTTGGTACTGCAGAAAATTTTGCATCAGTACTTTCTCAATTTTAGTACAAGGTGTTGATTTCACACTGACTCCCTCGATCATAGTAAGTAATACATTATAAGGAGGGGAAAGGAACCTTAGAAGCAAATCCTGACCGATTTGAAAGTCATCTGCCCTTGTTTTTCCTCTTGCTCGAGTACCAGCTAGAGCCTCACTGGAAATATTTAAGTGTTTCCGGTGAAATAGTTGCTCTGGCTATTCAGAATGTTTGCATAAAATTAACATTAGTTAGAAAATGGTTATTTAGCATTTCTGCAACATAACTAGGAAATTAATACATCTGACAGTTTTTTTTTTCTAACTAAATATAAGAAGAAGAAGAAAAACTCAAAGCATGCAGTGATGATTTTTTAACAAACAAAAATGAACAGAGTAAACATACGCTATTTCCAACAAACGCAGGAGCATGTGGTGGTTGTATACAGAATTGATAAGCATTTTGGCCCCTCAACCTGTATAGTTAAATTACACAGTGATCTTCTCATAGAATAAAATCGATTTGTAAAGTGCAAGGTAGGGGAAAACATGCAGACCTTCAAGCAAGCTAGCAGTTCCACAGGGTCAATGCAAGTATCAGTAATGTATCTGCTACACCTTGCCAGTACAACCTGTGGAAAAAGATTGGTAACTCCATTTATAGTTTCAGATATGCTCTAAACAAATAAAGAACAAAAAGTAGAATAATAAATCATTAATTAAGTATAGCGTCAACATGGATTTACATCAATCATACATGAACAGTGCTAAAATTGAAAAGGTTGTCCTACTTGAACCTGTGTACTGTGTCAAAGTGCCAACTGTACTTGTCTGTTTTCTCTGTCACAGGACCACAGTTTACAAGCAACAGCCAATGATGTTGATCATTATGATTCTCTATCTTCTCTATGCATTTTTTTTTTTTTTGTTTCGATGAAATGACAATCTCTAAATCCAGAGATGCTTTTGACTGTTAATAATATAATAGGATCAAGTTCACATAACAGCTTACCTTTACCAATTCTCTTTGCCTCCCTTTGATCATCTGAAGAGCTTTAGTAACTGCAAGATCCCAAGATGCCTTGGTTGGGACATGATTGAGACTTACTATGGCTGTTTGTAGGCTGATCTTGTTCGTTTGAACAGAACAAGTCGATATCTGAGAAACGTACAGACTGTTAGTATCTTCTATGTGGTAAAACAAAATGGACGAAGAGCAATGTGCACCTTTTGCAGAGTTGATTGGAGCTCCTCCACGGCATTCTGCCATGTCCATGAAAGCGAGTCATCCCACGCGATCGTCGTCGCGAGGACTGAGCTTTCCTCAAGCTCATTGAACTCAACCTACACCATAAGTTCAGACTTGAGACAGTTTCACAAAATTCAGAGTAAGATCACAGCATCCTCTTGCATCTCCTAATTTGGCAGTTGCACACCCAACTTACTTGAGGAACAATGAAGTAGAATGATCCATAGTCTTCCCATTCAACTGAAGCATCACTCGTGGCGTCGAAACGGATGGCGCCATATGCGCGGATCAGTGGACAGTCCCTTGGAAGAAATCTTCATCGACACACAAATTTGCAAACACAACAAGCAGCCAGCAAGTTCAGTATGGACCATAGCAAACATGGAAAATTCAGAAAATAAGTTTTTTGCCTTTTTTTTGTGTGTGTGTTTTGTTCAGAAAAGCCATCGACAAGAAGTAACATCATCTGGAAACGGAAACGTACGTCAAATGCCACAGTAGAAAAGGAGCCGCGGATTTACCTCTTGATTGCGCGCCAATCAGCGAGAGAAAAGGGCTCCGTCCCACGGAAGAAGACCGCCGAACCCACGCCCGCGACGCTCACCGGCTGCTGCTGCCGCCGATGGCCACTGCCGTTGCCGTTGCCGTTGCCATTGCTGCAGGCGCTGGTGCCGGCGAGCGCAGGCGCGTCGGGCAACGGCGCCCGGGCGGAGAAGAAGCAGCGGGGCAGCAGCGCGGTCTGCGCGTGCAGCCACTCGATGGCGTCCACCCGCTGCCTGATGGGCACCTCGATGCGGATGATGCCGGAAGGCGCGGCGGCCGGCGGCGCGAGCGCGAGCGCGTCCACGGCGGCCCTGAGCTGTCCCACGGCGTCGTGCGGCGCCGGCGCGGCCGGCAGCGCCCGCGCCTCGCGCACGCACACCGCGCCGCGGTCCCCGGCGCCCGGCGCGCACCCGTTCATGGACAGCGAGCACGACAGGCGCGACGCCGCCCATCTCCCCACCTGTGGTGTGCACGTGCAAAACATATGAGCGCACGGCCGGTCCGACTGCATGCGTAGATGACCAAGACAAGAAGGGGCCGGAGACGAGGAACATGCCGTGGTGCCAGCCGCCGCCGGGCGCGCGGCGAGTAGTCGGCCCGGGGAGTAGCGCGAGGAAGACGGTGGCGGCATCGGTGCGCTGCGCGCGCGCGTCAAGCGTGAGGTGACGGATGCCGAGGCCGAGGCCGGACAGCTCGGCACAGGCACAGCTGGGTCAGCAGTCTCAGCGGCACGAGCACGTCGCGCGCCCCTTGGTCAGTGGCGAGAAGAGATAAGAGAAGATTCGCATGGGATAAGTGGCACAACTGTTATTCGCTGCTCGTGGCGTGGGCATACATGTGACATGTCGCAGAAGGGCAGGGCTTCACAATTCCTAGGACTTGTTATTCCTAAAGTTTATAACATTTTTACCACTTTCTCTCCATCACATCACATTAAATACATCAAAAAATTACGTATGTTTGGAGTATTAAATATAGGTAAAAAAAATAACTAATTACACAGTTTAGATGTACATTGCGGGACGATTCTTTTGAGCCTAGTTACTCCATGGTAGGATGATATTTACCACTAACAAACGAAACATCTTACAATATGCGATGTCACATCCGATTACAAATTTTAGCAATCTAAACAAGGCCCTAATGTCGATTTGAAATGTGTAAAGAAAAGGTAGGTTTTTTTTTTTTGACAAGAAAAGAAAAGATAGTTTAAAAAAAACACAGGAATTGATTTGAATCAAATTATAATTTTATGGGAATGAGTTCACTTAAATAAACAGAAAAATTTCATGTTCCAAACAAACTGTACATGTACTCCCTCTGTGTCCTAAAAGAAAGTCGTTACGGACATCGATATGGTCTCAAAAACAAGTTTAGCTGCTACTTTTTGCTATAAAATGTCTATAAATATAGTAAGTATATACTTTTTAAAAAACTATGTTCCGTGGTGAATCTACTTACATCATTTTTATATTTTCAAACTCCCCTGAAAGAATTTATTTGTAGGACAAACCAAATCGATATTCGTTAGGAACTTGGAGGAGGTATGAACTTTGAACCGTTACCACACGTACTTTAACTACCAATATCTTTTTCCCATATTGTTGCATCAATCCAATAAATGAAGACACTCCATCACAAATTAAACGATGTTTGGGTTTTTCTAGGTTCATAACTTTTGCTACGCGATTAAATATATATATGTTAGGTTTAGATGCATATCAACTAGAATTATTGAATCTGCTACAAAGTATCACAGTCGTTTTTATTTGTACAATCTGGTCAGCGGATGAAAATTAGCCACCTTATCGTCCCGGAGAATTGTAGATGAAAAGGAGCGTTCAGTTATATTGAAATAAAGCTCTAAAAGCATAGCTAAATAAGTTATGAAATGCACCATGATGACCTTTCTTGACAAACGACAAAGAAAAACATGTAAAATGTAAGAGTGAGTATAATGAAGTGAATTGTCATGCTCTTATCAGATGAAAGACTATATGACGATTTCTCTCACACGGTACCATGGCCAATAAACTAGCTCCAACTGTGAGCTTTGAAGTAGCTCTAAATATATTAGTTTATATTTGTTATACAAAAAGCTATTTAGGACTATTGACGTGCTAAAAGTTATAAAAACTAGTCTTTAAAATTATGACTCTCCTCCCTCCGTTCCACAATACTTGCAATTCTTTGACTCATATAAAAGCGTGTTTTGATTTGCTCGTCTTATTCAAATTTTTTTATGTAAATTATAAAACAAACAAAACGGCATTACAATATCTTTAGTGATGTAATAAGTCATAATAAAAGTGGTAATATTTATTAAAAAAATTTAAATAAAACGCGAGAGGTTAAACACAGTTTATATGAGTTTAAGAATTGCAAAGTATTATGAAACGGAGGGAGTACTATTTAGGACTATTGACGTGCTAAAAGTTAAGCCTAATTATTACATTCATATTTATTTTAATTTGTTGATGTGGCACTGATATGGTAACGGCTCAAGTCTTATTCCACGATATTCGAGATAATAAATAGTCTTAGAAATAGAGTTTGCATTTTGAGTGCCTCATACTACCGAGAATTCACAAAAAAAGTGAGTATAATGAAGTGAATTGTCATGCTCTTATCAGATGAAAGAGGACTATATGACGATTTCTCTCACACGGTACCTTGGCTAATAAACCAGCTCCAACTAGCTCTAAATATATTATTTTATATTTGTTACAAAAGTGGCAAAAGCTATCTCTTTATAAAAAACTGGTCTTTAAAATTATGACTACTATTTAGGACTATTGACGTGCTAAAAGGGTCAAGCTCTAAATATATTATTATTTGTTACAAAAGTGGCAAAAGCTATCTCTTTATAAAAAAACTGGTCTTTAAAATTATGACTACTATTTAGGACTATTGACGTCTTAAAAGGGTCATCAAATGTCATCTGCACTCTACTCTAAGCCGATTTATTACATTCATATTTATTTTAATTTGTTGAAATGTGGCGCTATGTGGTTGTATATTTTATGGAAAAGAGATGAGAAAAAACCAAGACTCAAATTTTATTTAGACTCCAAGTCCATGGTATTCAAGGTAATAAATAGTCTTAGAATCTATGATAGAATTTGCATTCTAGGTGGCTAATACTACCGAGAATTCAAAAAAAAAGGAAATAGTACTATCAAAAAAATTGACTTACAGCTGGTAACTAAACCATACTATTAAGGGTGCCCCGGTACAAAACCACACAAAAACAAGCATGACGTGGACAACCAACTGCATTCAGCAGCAAACGCATCCAAGCAGCACCAACAAAAACACATTACTCGATTGGGACCGATACCACAAGGCAGAAAAACGGCTACAGAAAACAGCACCCCTAAATCAATTGAAACAAAGTCACCATCAACCATTGTAAACAAGTTCAGAATTCTACCGAGCTTCGATTATTGTGAAGGTTGCTCATTTAACAGAGCGCTACACAGCCGAACCAAAAAAATTTCCTCAATGAAACATTTCGCAGTTCATAAAATCAACAGACTGCAAAGACCAAAACATGCTGGGACACCCAACAGATTTGTTTTAACCAGCTGACCTGATCTGACCCAAACAGTCATGCTAGGATCTTAGAAAAGAAAAAAAAAATGGTCTTGACCAATCAGGGCTTGAGGGCCACAGCAATCCCAACCTTCGAGCTCTTCTCGATGGTCTTTGTGTCGACCTCGGCCGAGATGGTGACCAGAGACTTTGGCCTAAACTCTCGTGCTGGATGAGGGCGCTGGCCTTGCCAGAGTTGTTGATGCGAGCCTTCAAGGCGGTTAGTGGGTCCAGAGCATGCTGCCCGCCAAAGGTGAGGGTGTTTTCATTGCTCGAGAAGCTGTGGGTAAGCTCTGCCCCAACAGCTGTGTTGGTCAATTCGCTCACCTTGTGGTAGTAAGATCCGGTAAGGCTGTCTCCCTTCTGGTTTCTGCAAGATAAGGTTGGATCAGTAACAGGAAATTTGGAAGGCACTGCAATAATAAGATAGCAAACATCCTAAAACAAACGGGATTATATCTGTTGAGGAGCTATGACATCATTTTTCATTTAATATAGGAAAATTCTACATTGGATTTTTCACTCAATTAGAAAACCAAAATACTGAGCATCAAACCCTTCCTGAAGGCACGGCTCAATATTAGCCATATTGGTACCAACTTACTGCAAGAGATCCTTTTTTTTCAATGTAACAAACAACACTTAGCAAAGTCAGTAATAACTCGAAACTTCGTGTTTGTTGCAAACAAATGTGTTTAAGCAAAATTGCAAACTTGCTTCTATAAGAAGCTCCATTTGAGAAATGTCTCAAAAGGTGAAATTAAGATGACAATAGAATAATATTTTGAGTAATTTTTATGAACTAAACCGGCTACACAACGGCTTGAAGTTGAGACGCATCAAGCAGAGATTTGCACTTAACCATAAATAAAGAAATTACAAGTATCAAATAAGCTTAAGCATTGTCAAATCAGTCACATACAGTGCCTAAATATATAAAATTACTGCACTTTGAAAACTCACAGGCTCAGGGATGCGATGAGGTCTTCATGAGTGAACCTCAGTCCAGCATTGTATTTGGTTAAGTTCCCAGTGGCAGTATCAAGTGAGACATCTGCACCAACTGCAAGAGCCTTAGTGCCAAAGGCAGCAGAGAGGTTGACTACAGGATTGGCTGTCAGACCAATGCTTGCATTAACTCCAGCATAATCATGCAAATACTGAAGCTCAACCTGCAATCAGAAATGAATACATGAATACATTAAAGAATAACCTTACACTTAAGAAATAATAAACTGAACTAGATTATTACCTTTCCAGACCTCTGATCAGGAACAGCAAAGCTAAAGATGGTTTTCAGTCCTGGCGTTGCAAGCTCATCACAAGTAATTGTAGTAATGACCTGCAAGCAGTCAACAGAACTCGAACTTGAGAAATATGAGAGATCAACTAATTAGTCACAGAGAAAATTGTTGACCAACACAAATAGCATGCTTGATACTAGTTTGTCAAACTACAATTATTGGTCTAGGTGATATCACAAGAAACGAACATGTTGCAGGTCCATTTTGAGCAAAGCATGCAGTTTCCAGGGGTTAAGTATACATATACAGAGAGAGAGGAGAGAGAGAAGAGAGAGATTTACATTTGACTCTGAGTTTGCTTTCACATCTACGGTGAAGTTCTTTTGCTTTATCTGTGATTGGATCTCACCAAAGATCAGGTCAGCTTTCTTTGTGCTAGAAGCAGTGACAGCCTGCATGAAAAAAAAGCAACAGAGGTATTAAAATCGGAAGAATATGAAAGCCATGCATGCAAATAATTCTAACATAGTAACAATTTTCAGTACAAGCACGTAGGCAGCATTAAGAAAACAATCAAATATATACACGCACACACCAAACAATTAGTTGTTAAATCATGCAAGCCTTACCATTTAGACCAGAGCATATACAATTTCAGACTACAATACATCAACTGAAAATACAAGTTGCAAAAGTCATCATGAGTTGAGAAACATAATTATGGTAACAGCATACCTGGTGTTCAATAATCAATACAATCATTCTTTTTTTAAGGTGTTTGATTCTTCAATTAGAGTTTTATTATCCTCAATTGTTTTAGTTCAGTACAGATATGTTTTTTTTTCCTAAAAGTCTAAAACCAATCAAAACCTGCAATCTACTCACATCCCAACCATGAAAGGAAATCCACCAAACCGCATTGACATCGCTCAGCTACTTACAATTATCCTACTCAATAACTGGCTACCTAACTATCCTCCCATTGTCCCATAGTGCTAATATGTGTTGCATCCCTTGAAGATTGAGCCTGACACCAGTTGCATAACGCCATAACTAAAGCTTGCTGCTACTTCATATCAACTCTCAGTTTTTATTTAAAAAAAACCACAGCGTGTAGCGTGGCGTTCCACTGTCCTTTTGTTCGAACCGTTTTCTCCCCAGCCAAAAGGGTTTCTCTAGCAACCCACTTGTTCAAAACAAACAAGTAGGAAAAGAGCGTCACATGTAAATCACACATTGCCGAATCCTATATTCTACAGCAAAACAAAACAAAAAAAAAACGAACAAGCAGATAGAGCACAACTAATAAGCAAGGCTATGCAGGAACCCAATCTAACCAATAATCTTTGGTGCTGGCTTTCGCTACCAAACAGCCACTCGCCCGCCCACTCAGTCGCTAAGATCGAGCAACAGGATCCGAACCCCACAGACGAATCCAATAGAAGATCACGAACCCATCCCACAGGCCACAGCTACACCAACCAGATTCGTTCCAGTCCGACGAAAACACTGCAACCCTAGCACAAAGTACCGAAGCTGAAGGAGAGGGGAGGGGTTGTTCGGAACGGAGCGGAGCACTTACGACGCCATTGGAGGTGTAGGTTGTGAGGGTGAACTTGTGGTCAGTCTGGTAGTCCCTGTACAGCAGATCTGCGGGAAACAAAAGCGGACCAAAAACAATAATAAGCAGACGAACAGAAGAGAGAATAACCAGCGAACTCCACCCCTGACACCCAGAGCTTGGAAGGAATCCGTGGGGAGGAGGGGCGAGATAGACGGACGGGCACCCACCCTTGGTCCTCTTGCCGATCTCGGCGTAGAGGCCCGGCCCGACCATCTTCTCGCCGGTGACGAGGTGTGGCGGCGTGGAGATGCTGCGGGAGGGAGGTTGGGGAAGGATGATTGGCGGCGGATAGGTGGTGAGAGGTGGAGGTGGGGGGAGAATAAAGGCGGAGAAAACCACGGCCTGGAGGCTGACGTGTGGCCCCGGTTAAACCCTAGTTAATTTTTCTTTCTCGTTCATCTCTGGGACTACAAGCATCCGATCTAAATCCGAATCTTAAATATTCCCCAAAAGAAATCCGAATCTTATAAACAAAAGATATTTGATTGTTTATGTAAAAAAATATAGATACATATATATAGATGATCTGAATTTTATAATTTATTGTGTGTAAGGTAGGATATAAAATCGGTAAAATCCAATGCATATAAATACGGACTATGAGTGTTTTAAATAGGATAGAGATAGTTTCACTTCTTATAGACAGTAAAACAAGAGAATTCGTGATAATAAAAAAATCTTGTTAGTTGTCAAATCTTACATTTTGTAATGTGGTTTGTTTTATGTGCTAAATTTTGAATTGAGAATTTGTCGATAATAATAATTTATCATTTGTGAGTGTGTGCATAAGTGTTAATTATCGGTGTAATAGCCACAGAATGAATTGCAATACATTATTATTTGTTTATTAGTCACTTAGTTGTAATTATCTTTTTACTAAATCATTTCACGACCAACTATCTACACAATAATATGCATAGTACATGTATAGCATCTAACAAAAAAAGGGTGACAATATTAACCATTGGTTTGATCCATTTTTCATCCATTGCTAACTCTTTTTTTTTTTTTAACCAAGCTGATCAAATTGTACCTCTATTTTATGCAAGTACGAGGACATGCACATGCGTAAAAAAAAAAAGAATCATATACAAAGATGAGTAATAACGTTTAGAGATACCAAAATACAAGTACACACACAAAAAACCATACCTATACCAAATATTGAAAGAAAAAAATCTACCTTTCTCATGGGTTGTGTTGATATAGGTTTTAGACATGGCATTGATTTGTTTATCTTCTTTCTTTATTATAATGCTCCGTACAATACATTTGACAGTTACTACATATAATTGGTTGGATTTCTCTGCTAAGTTTGAATAAAATGGTTGCTTGGGTGTCTTATGTGTTGCTTTTGTTGTGTCTTTTTAGCGTTTTGAAATGTTGGCCTGGGTATTCTTTTTTCCAGCCATGTGCTTCATGGAACTCTATGTATGATACGTCCAAATATTTTAGAAGTATGATTGGTTTTAACTATATTTATATAACTAAGGTTGTGTAGCTGGACATATCGATTCTGTTTTCTTAATTATCATTGGACTTTGCTTGTTATTGTTAAAGAAAAAAAATATTGGCTGCACCCTTCTTTTATACAGTGGACCTAAATTTTGGCAATAGATTAAACAGCCTAATATGTTGGACATATGTGGTGTCCAAAAATCAGGCTAAAAACATTGGTGTTCTCTTTGTAACTGATCTCTCCACATAATTTAAAACAACTTAATAAACCATGATTCTTTTTTTCTAAGCTGTCTCTTCCTTATTCTCAAAAAAAAAAAAAAACTCACATAATTCCTTAATTTATGCAAGAGTAAAATAAGATTATGAGTTTCATAACAACGACAACAAATAAAATAGTATAATAGTTGTCTTATAATCCTAAATTTTAGCTCATGGGACATTGTTTTTAGAAAACAACGACCTCATTCTTTCTCCCCTCTCTTTTTCTAGATCCAGATCTTCAAATTTAAATTCATATTTGGCACCGCATGAGACGAACTACGAGACTGTTCACGTGTAGCAGTATACCTGCTCCATTTTCCTAGTATTAAATTAAATAAAGAAAATAATGAAGAGGGGAAAAATTATGTTATCATGAATCGCGTAATCACGCACGGCGTTTATCGGTTTTATCCACGGATCACCGCCTCATGTATTCCGTCCAGACAAACAAACAATCAACATCTCGTCGCGTCAGAATCAGATGGCGCATGGCGGCGGCATTCTTTCTTTTCCTTCCCTCGTCGACGAATCCAGTTTGGATCCGTGGCGAGCGGCGTAACCAATCCCAATAAAAACCGCCGCCTCCAGCAATTCTTCAACCTCCGTGACACAGGAGGCCACTTGTCCACTCCCATACAAGAGGCGGGGCGGCCGGTCGGGCGGGCGGGCGGATCGGCCATGGCGCCGCCACGGCAAGGGGAGGAGCAGGCGGAGGCGGATTCGGCGGCGGCGCTGCGGGCCCCGGCGCACGTGATGGCGCGGGTGTTCTCGCAGCTCGACTGCGTTGACCTCCCTCAGCTGCTCCCTCGTCTGCAAGTGAGTTGGCTCGCCTCTCCTTCTCCCCGCGCGCGCGTGGTGGTCGACGGAATGCCCCCGTGCCGTGGCCTTTTGTCTTGGGTGTCTCTGGTGATGCTGGAACGGTTCATCCTGCGTATAGTAACCTGATTGATCACTGGAACGGTTCATCCTGTGTATAGTAGCCTGATTGATCAACTGGCCAAATTCATCTAGTAATCTTCCTGTTTAGTGGACTGTCTATAGCTACAACCTTTCCGATGCTATTGCAGTTGGTATCTTCAGTCTGTGGCAACCAGCAACAAAATAATCAGAGCTGGATGATAGTAGATTATATAGCTTTCTTCCTTATGCGTGCTAACTAGATAAAAAAAGTTTTATTGTGCCACACTCCTCTCTTCTGAATTGGACATGCCTTCACACTCCAGTTCTGCATATCTTTCCCAGTTCTGCATATCTTTCCCAGTTCTGCATATCTTTCTAGAGACCAACTGTTAGCAACCCCAATCGGATTGCCAACCAATCTTAGATGCAAAGTAGCAATGAACTAGCTACAGTACAATCCTAAGGTAGAAGATGAACAGTAAACTAAGGTAAAAGGTAAATGACGATTGATAATTTGGTTCATCCTTCGCTGGGCCTCTAGGTTGTCTTAAGTAGCTCCAGCCCTCTGCATAGTCCGGCATCCGCGTGGGTGGGCCCACTGGTAGGCAAAGCGGTTATTCGACATTCCTCCCTCCTTGAAATGCGGCTTGCCCTCAAGCCGTTGCGTGATCTTCACCTCAACCGCGGCGCATCACACCTTGCCCTGCACGCTGCCGCTGGCCTTGTAGGAGTCGACGATTAGGACCTTGCCAAATGTGACGTAGAGGCAAATGAGGTAGGGCGGGTAGTGGTGGAGGCCGTTCACTCACTCCGGCGGCGACAATGGACCACGCCGAGTCCGACCGCCGCTCATCTTGATGTAGGACGCGTGTAGGAGGAGGACGCGGAGACAACGCCGAGGATGGAGATGAAGTTCACTTGCAACTCGGCCTCCACGCATGCCATCGGCATGTGCGGTGAGCCGCCATATACCGCCGCAGCCTTCACCATCATCGGCGAGGCGAGAGACTTCGTGAGAAGATGAGCATGCCGAGGTCGAACGCGGTCTGCGAAGTGGTCCACAAAGTGTCGCCGAGACGAGCACATCCCCGTCGGGCCCGCACTACGCCCACAACGATACTGCTTGGTGACGCCGGCGCCTCAAGTCGAACGCGGCCGGCCGATGGTGGCGCCTTTTGCGCCGAACACTTGGTGGGCGCCCAATCGGGCGGTGCAGAGCCGCAGATCAAGATGTCGATGAAGCTGGGATCCCGCCGCTCATGGTTCGCCACCGCCTTGAACATGTTGTGGCTCATGGCCTTTGTCGCCAAGACGAAAGCGTGACGCCGCCCATCCGCGTGCCCGTAGCGTGAGGGTACATGGAGTCCATCTTCTCCCTCGACGGCAAGATAGGCGAGCGCGGTGACGGCGATGTAGCCGCGCCGAGGTGCGCGTGCGGTACCGGGGTCACGCCGCACCATCGAACTTATGACGCCGACGCATTTGGCCTTGTGGACGGGCAACCTTCCGTGCCGCGTCCGCGATACGCGGTGACGAGTCCCGGGGGCGGGCGCATAACGTAGGGCGTCTTTGGAGGCCCGGCTGGCGGCGCCCGCCCATCGGCACCACCAGGACGCAGACGATGCCGCGGCACGCAGTGCGACGCCGGCAATCCAACTTGGAGACGAAGTTCATCTTGGCCGAGCCAAAGACTCGCGATGCGCTGGCCGAGCCCGGTCCACGACGGGCGCGCGCTGTTCGCCGGAGCCGAACCGCATGGCGAAGTCGAGGGAGACGGCAAGCGCCGCACCCTTGGACTTGTGGTCATGACGATGCTTTTCACGCCGGGATGTAGCCGAGGACGCCGAGGCCACCGAGGCGTAGCCGCCCACCTCTCGCGTCGCCGATGGCATCCGTGCGGAAGGCGGCGCCACTCGCATGTGCTCGCCCGCTGCGATCGACGGCTCGGTTGAGTGGTGCGCCGGGGGTGGTCGAGGTTGGGC
The DNA here is from genome assembly GCA_015847255.1 of Hyparrhenia diplandra. Taxonomy (NCBI): domain Eukaryota; kingdom Viridiplantae; phylum Streptophyta; class Magnoliopsida; order Poales; family Poaceae; genus Hyparrhenia; species Hyparrhenia diplandra. The sequence continues at coordinate 44,677 of JADLZK010011512.1, read as the reverse complement.
GCCGGCCGTAGTCGAGGGAGCAATCGTAGCCGGGTCGGGCCGCGTCGGGCACGTAACGCATGCTCGCTCGGAGTCGAAACGGAAGACGGCAAGCGGCGCACGCTGTGATGACGCAGCCGTGCCCAAGTCGGGTGTTGCGGTCGCTACGGGCGGAAGTTCGCGACGACGCCGGGCGATGTCCGCCCCACTCACCGGAGACGGGCGGATCTGTTTCCCCGCCAGCGACTGCGAAACGGAGTTAGCCGCTAGCGCGACGTCAGAATCGTGGAGGCGATGGCGGAGCCAATCCGGGGCACTCGGTGGAGCCAAGATCCTTGATGTCTGCCCGAAGCGGCCCGCCCGGAGACGGAGTCGGAGATGTCGTGGGGCTCGGCTTCCCTCCGGGGGTCAATGACGACGCCGCGCGTTGTGGTAGCGCCCTGGGTCGAAAGTGTATTTTGTGGGCGATCGCGTGGGGGAATCAAGGTGGGGCGGAAGGTGCGACGGCGAGCATGACGAGAAGGAGGCGGATTCCTTGGCTTAAGCCGAAGAGGATCGCGTCCCCTCATGCTGGCGCCCATTAGCCCTGGAAGATGTTGGGGAACGACGGGAAGTGATCTCGCGGGGCTCCGGAGGAGGACGAGTATGGAGTCGCTGCCTGCTGGCTCGACGTCGGGGACGCCGCCTCACCGGGAGCCGCGGAGGCCGCCCACGCCGCCGCTGAGGAACTCCGGTGGTTGAGAAGCCGAGGGAAGCCGGTGGTGTTGTACGTCGCGGATCGGCGAAGTAGAGGCGAAGAGGTGGAGTCGAGGAACATGATCGGGCGAGTCGCGGAGGACGCCGCGGTGGGCGAGGCCGACGCGGACGCAGGGAGCCGCCGCAGACGGAGAAGCGAGGAGCACGCCGCGGACGGAGGAATCGAGGAACTCCCCATGCCCAGCCAAGCCGCTGCGGACGCGGATGATCTGCCGCAGCTGGGCGAAGCGAAGCGAAGTCCGGTGTCGAGCGCGAGAGACGCCACGCCGGGGCGGCGATCTGGTCGGCGTTTGACGGCACGACGACGACCTTGGGTACCTCCTCGGGCTAAAGACGGAAGGACCTTCTCGCCCACCTCCAGCTCCTCGCGCCTCTCGGATCTAGAGCCGAAAACACCTCGGGCTTGATGTTCTTGGTGGCGCTCTGCGCGGCGCGAGGACGAAAAGGTGGAGTCGGGCTCATCGGGGACGTCGAAGAAGAGTCCGCCCCAGTCATCGGCCACGACGTGAGCGACGGCGGCGGCGGCTCCTTCATCGGGTCGTGACGCTCTCCTCCTCGGGAGGAGACGGGCTCGAACAGCCCTCCCCCAATCGTCCCGCCACGACGCTGCGCCGCTACCGAAGTTGCTCGACGACGGGCGAAGAGGAGCGCCGCCGGCGGATCCCGTAGCTCGTGAGAGCTTCCTCTCCAACTCGGCGAATTGAAGGTCGAGAGAGGCAACCATAGCGTAGACCGAGAATCGACGGAGCTGATACCACTGTTAGCAACCCCAATCGGATTGCCAACCAATCTCAGATGCAAGTAGCAATGAACTAGCTACAGACAATCCTAAGGTAGAAGATGAACAGAAACTAAGGTAAAAGGTAAATGGCGATTGATAATTTGGTTCATCCTTCGCTGGGGCCTCCAGGTTGTCTTAAGTAGCTCCAGCCCTCTGCATAGTCTGGCGTCCGGCGTGGGTGGGCCCACCTGGTAGGCAGGCGGTACCTGACACCAACTGTGAGTTGGGGTCCTGAGCCTTTCTTTCATGTTCAAATCGGTTAAACATGTCTGTGACTCGATTAGCTGTTCTGTTTTTTCACAATTCACTGGCTGCTGTGTAAGTTCGTCTAGTATTGGCAAAACCATGGGAATGTTTTTGTTGTTGGCAGAAACAGAGTCTCACTCTACAAATACTGCACCAAACCCTGATCTGTTCTATTTATTCCCTTTTCTTGCACATGAACTAGTAGGGAAATAAATGTTCAGCACCCCACACTTGTGTTCTCAAACCTGCTCACCGTTCTGTGGATCACCAGGCAATGGTACCGCGATTCTGCGGAGCTAAGAGAGGAGTGGAGGATGGAGTACCTGGATGCATGGAACCAGTTTGGATTGTCGGTGACGCGTGAGCCACAGCCGCTATGCGCTACTTGCGCAATCAGAAGCCTGCGCAGCCTGTGCCCTTGACCTTGGCTTGGCACAGTGCTGCTCTCTAGATCCCCGCACCTGTCATTTTGATCAGGCAGGTTGTTGGTGCGCTCTTGAGCTGCCTGTGTTGAGTTCAACATTATGTAATTGCATTTTGTAGCTACATACATGGTGCATACTTGTGGGTGCGCAAGTGCAAATGTTCATGTCTGTTGGGTGATGGGTTGTATACCTGACTATATATAAGGAAACCTTGTATGTATTAAAGATAAAAAAAAAACCCTTGTATGTATTAGAATTGACTCACTAAAAGCTTGGACAATATCAGTTTTTTTTAGAAAACGGAAACTTCATTCCAGCCTGCACATCCATGAGTGGATGGTTACAGCTCAAAGACACAGTACAAGGGACTTAACCCAAGGTTCTGCTAAGCGAAAAAAAGACGAAGAAGAATCCTCACGCAAGAGGGCCAACGAAACTAAAGTTCACGGAAACAGCAGGCAAAACACACCTGACAGCTTCCTCTAGTATTTAACCAACACAGCCTGACACTAAGCAAAACAGGGATAGACAGGACTCTAAGCACCTATTCTCCTGTGGTTTGCTTGGACAATATCAGTGCAGAGTGTTTTGCTGGGATACGATTTTTCTTCGTCTAAGGGTGCTAAGATAACAGATCCAGCTACACTGTGTTAACCTGAAAAAGATTTTGTAGAATAGCTGAACTGAGCATCAAAATGTGCCAATACTCCATTTGCAGTCCTTCAAAATGGAGCAAGCCAAAAATACATATTCACCCAACAATACACATTTTGCCATTCCGAAGATGGCAAACACACAGAGAAAATTCTCAAAAGCTGCACTTTCAATATTAAACGAGTCTGACCCAAAGGATTATCCAAGCAGAACATTTTGCATAGAAGATCACCAAATAGCTGACGGGATTGGGTACCCAGGCTCACTCACAAGTACGGAGTACAAGTACTAGCTCAATCCATATAATTAAAGCCTACTAGGCTTTTACAAACCATGCAAGTCTAGCTATATATCATATTATATAAACCACCATAAGACCGATGCCCTCAGTGCTGCTTTGCGAATAAGAGTCGATCTTTTTCTTAGGGTCCTATCACTGCTGATTAGCCTGCAGGAGGCCATCTCTTATCTGCGCCGCGATATCCTTGACAGCTCCAGGACCATGGGGGATGAACACTGAAGAGGACTTGGATGAGGCCCCAATCTCCTTCATGGTGTCGAAGTACTGGGTGACCAGGACCATGTCCATGATGTCCTTGGCAGTGGTTCCTGGAACCTTCTCTGAGAAGGCGAGCACGCTGTCCCTCAGCCCATCCACAATGGCCTGGCGCTGCCTTGCAATACCCACACCAGCCAAGTACTTGGATTCCGCCTCTCCTTCGGCTTTCTTGATCTGGAGTATCTTCTCAGCCTCAGCTTTCTCACTGGCTGCCACCCTCATTCTTGCAGCTGTGCCATACAACCAAAAGGGTAGCATGTAAGATTAATCAATGTAACTAGTAGATGCTAGTGGCTCAGCAAATGCTGTATTGTCAATTTAATCTGATGCAGTACTTATATGAAAGGTATAGAGTGCGTGCCTGCATTGATCTCGTTCATGGCTCTCTTAACACGGTCGTCGGGCTCAATATCAACAATAAGCGTTTGAACTATCTCATAGCCATACATAGACATTGCCTACACCACAAACGATACAGGTCAGTCAAAAGATTCAATATGCTCTAAAGCAAAACCAACACAACAGTTAAACAAACCAAAATACATACATGCTCTAAAGAAAATTCAACAGAACAATTAGACAAAAAGCAAATGCTTGACACAAACCTTTTCAAGCTCCTCTTCGACTGCCTTTGCGATGTCATTCTTCTGCTCAAATGCATCGTCCAAGTTCAGCTTTGGAACAGTAGCTCTGATGACTGGAATAAGCAATGAATAGCATGAGAACTGGTTCTTTTCAATCTAAGCAGTATAGAAATATAATTTTCTCCCCTAAGGTACAATTTTATGAAGTCACAAAAAAGGGTACAATTTATGTCTCTAGATTAGCTAGCATAAATCATTTGTCATACTGTATGCAAAGGACTTGAGAAGACCAAATACAGTACAAGATAGGAATGTGTACATTCTACTTAATGAAGAACGTGCATAGCACACTTTCGAGAAAAAAGATAGGATGCGTACATGTGACATAATTAAACACATAAACTACGATTTCAAACAGAGGGGACACTTACCATCAAATACATACGACTGAATTTGTTCCCTAGTGTTGCTCAGCTTGTAGAAGGCATCAGCTGCCTTATCAGCAAGAGCGATATTGGACAGATGCAACAACAGTGACAAAGACATTGTCCTGAACAAATAAAAATCCAGGCAACAAGAGTTCAGAAAGGTTATATATATAAAAAAAAGAGTTCAGAAAGGTTCTTTGTTATTATGCTATAGTTTGGGAGAAATATTTTTCGATCATGGCAATAGCTTCATCAGCAAAGTACAAATCAGACATCAAACAGAATGTAATATTGAGAAAACCTTTGTCTTTGTTTCACAGCGGACATCCAGCTGGCGCACACGCAAGGAGAGGTAACCAGCAATCTTCTGGCCTATGCACCAGGGCAGGAAGTGGCAACCAGGCTCCAGGACCTCACTGAACTTGCCGAAGGTTTCTTTGATGGCTACAGTTGACTGATCAACCTGCACTAAACCCAAAGCCTGACCCATGTCTTATCTGCACACAATAAGATGTCTGTCATGTATGCTACCGGCTGTCCAATAATACATAGTAAATAAAGGACAAGAGTGTGTAAAGGCAAGGCCATAAACTTGTCATCCGAGCATATCCTCAGGTACAGAAGGGACTATGGATAGCTCAGAGCCTCAGGTACAGAAGGGACTATGGTACATATCAACTTGAATGAAGCTTATGGTACACCAATGCAAGTTTGGAAATCATAGAGAAAGCCAAAAGTATGGCACGCAAGTCGAAAAGGACATGGCAACCTGAATGGATAGAGATTAGAATCTCATAACATGAGGACAACTAATAAAACGTGATGCACTTAAACTCTTTAATTTGAAACCAAATGAGTAAACACATCGCATCATAAACTCACTGTCCAACAGCTTACTAATATCCACTGAAGAACAAAAGTAGCAGGCGAAGAAATATTCAGCAAAGGCAAGTAGGACATAACTATATAAAACTAGATCCGACAAGAAGAGACGATAATTACTCGGTTATACTCCACTCATGTTCATCAGTAGGAAATGCAAGTAGGACATACAGTATATACTATATAAACTAAAATATGTTAGGTAGTGAAGATAATTACTCATCTTCAATGAGTTGCTTTGATCATAGCCTCATAGGGGGAAGGGTAAGTGGTAACATACATGTCACATTAAGCCAACCATGGGAATCACAAGCTTGTGATGTCTCACAGCCCTGTGAGGCACCACCAGAGTACAAACTGAAGGTAAAATTTGCAATTCGACTCTTTTTTTACCCTACTATAAAAAAGCTATATGCACAATTATCATACAACTGTTTTAAAAAATAAAACAAAAGAAAAAGAAGAGCTCAGCTCAGCGATTCTTCGAATCCACCGTGAATAGAAAGAAATCTGCCTAATCTACTAGACACGCCTGAAATTTCAGACTCATGTCGACCACATCTGAACCAGCCCCCAAATGGCCAAATCATTAGTTTCCGTGGAAAAGCGAAAGCTTTCTCCCCCTCCCGCTCTGAGGGTCCCAAAACAGGGCAAACACAGCCGCATCGGGTAAAGAGGACGAGCAGAGTAGCAGCAGCTGGAGCTGGGAAAAGCAAGATTTGAGCAAGGAGCACGCCATTACACAATCGAGGCCGCGTCTAGCACTCTGAGCTAGCAAAGCGCGAAAGAACTTGTAACGAAACCCCAGAGCTATGAGCGATATCCATCCCTCCCCACCCAACCCCAAGAAACCTCCGCCAAGAAACCTCCGCCAAGAACGCGAAGCAAAAGGAGCAGATCGCCAATGCACCCCATCCGAGATTCACTAGTGCGGTTGAGGAGAGATCGATTACCCTGGCACGACCGATCGATGGATCCTTGCGGCGAACAGGGGCGGAGAAGAGAAGAGTAGAGCAGAAGCAGGGGGAGCTGCAGCCGACGCGATTGGGGTTTTGGTTCTCGTCCGCCGCAGGGCTGCGGCCTGCGGGCGTACGCGTATATATGGACGCGTGGCACGCCAGCGAAGCCCGCCCTCGCTCGCTCGTGATGCCCTGACAGTCACCGCGTCTGGTGGCGGTGCTGCCAGAGTCCGCGCCGGCTCCGGCACTTTTGTGAAATTTAGCATTTTTTTAAATAAATTTCAAATCCATCCCTAGTTTGAAACAATTTACGCAAAGATATCCTTTTTGGTCGCGCCCGGCTCCGTGGCGATTACTGCCTATGTCGCGCCACCGCATGTGGCGCGACCGGCGCTTCCATGCTTTGGCGGTGGCGTTGACCGGTGCTGGGGCGTGGGGGCCCGCCGCGTCAGCGCCATTGCATGCGGCGCGACGGGCTGTGAGTGTGTGAGTGCATGCCGTGCTTATATTTAGATCCATAGAATTTGGGAAAAAAAAAAAATGTCACACCGATATTATAACTTTTTGTTTGTTTGTGGTAATTATTGTCCTACCATAACCTAACTAGGCTCAAAAAGATTCGCCTCGTTAAAATGTACATCAAAACTATATAATTTTTTTTTATTTACCTATATTTAGTGCTCCAGGCATGAGATAAAAGATTTAATGTGATAGGTAAATAGTGAATTTTGGAGAGAGAATTTTGTAATCTAAACAATAGCCCTAACGGCAGCATGCCTCGAATCTCGCGAGTGGCCGTGTGTGAGGAAAAAAACAATAGCCATGTGAGATTCCAAAATTCTCTCTCCAAAATTCACCGTTTACCTATCACATTAAATCTTTTATCTTATACATGTAGCACTAAATGTAAGTAAATAAAAAAACTAATTATATAGTTTTCGATGTATACGACGAGATCTAATCTTTTGAGCCTAGTTAGATTATGGTAGGACAACAATTACCACAAACAAACAAAAAGTCTTTATAGTATCCTGGTCTCACATTTTTCCCAAATTCCATGGATCTAAACACATCCTATTAAAAGCAAGACATGCACTGCGCTACAGCAACGGCAGCAGCTTGCCCTGTTTAGATTCTAAAATTCTCTCTCCAAAATTCACTATTTACCTATCACATTAAATCTTTTTAACTCACGCATGGAGCACTAAATGTAGGTAATAAAAAAAAAAAACTAATTATATAGTTTTGATGTACATGACGAGACAATCTTTTGAGCCTAGTTAGGTTATGGTAGGACAAGAATTACCACAAACAAACAAAAAGTGCTAGTTCATGTTGTATCTTGTCATTGTTATACAAGGCTACGTGTGAGGAAAAACAATAGCTCTGTGTGATTCCAAAATTCTCTCTCTAAAATTCACTATTTACCTATCACATTAAATCTTTTATCTCATGCATGGAGCACTAAATATAGGTAATAAAAAAACTAATTATATAGTTTTGATGTACACGACGAGATCGAATCTTTTTGAGCCTAGTTAGGTTATAGTAGGACAACAATTCTCACAAACAAACAAAAAGTGATATAATATCCGGTGTGACATTTTTTCCCAAATTACGTGGATCTAAATATAAGCACAACATGCACTCACACACTCACAGCCCGTCGCGCCGCATGCAATGGCGCGACGCTGCGGGCTTATGCTCATCCACGCCAAAGACGGTCAACGCCCGGCCGCCAAAGATGGAGCGCCCGGTCGCGCCACATGCGGTGGCGCGACATGTGGGGAAAATCACGCCACCGGAAGGCGCGACCAAAAGGGATATGCAGCGTAAATTGTTTCAAACCCGAGGGGATGGATTTGAAATTTATTTAAAAAAAAACTAAATTTCACAAAAAGTCCTCGCTCCGCCGCTGCCTTCCAGTAAGGATTGGTTTTGGTTTTGGATGGTGAAGCAGCAGCGGTTTCAAGTTTCAAAAAGAAAATTCATAGATGAAAATTGAAAATCACGGCTCACTGCCATGTGGGTCTGATGTTGAATGCAATTGTTGAGACCTTATCTGATCTCAAATCAGAAATCCTTTGGTTCAAGATTAGGGAGAGAGTTACGAAGCAACGATCTGTACTTCTCGAGATTTTCAGCCTCCAGCCGTACATGAAAAGTGACCAGTCACCATTTTCATTTTCATCTGGGAAAAAAAAAGCATGTTACTGTATCAAACTTAGGGTCACCATTCTCAAGATTCTATCTATGGTCAAGGTTTTAACTTGCTAAAGTCAAAGCTAAGACTTGAGCCCAAATTAGCTCACTTGCATGGCCTGAATTGTAATGAGATTGACTAAAATTTAGGCAACACTTTAGAGCTCCTGTTTGGAGCCTAAAATGCTAAAGTTAGGATCCAAATGGACCTTAAGTTAACCACCACCAAAAATAGCAAGTTTCCGGTTCACCTCTTTTTTTTTAACTCATTTTTAGTACTCCATCCCTTCCAAATAGTAAGTTGTTGTAACATTTTTAAGTGTATGTGCAATAAATAAAATCTATTATTATATCTAGAAAAGCTAAATAACTTCTTTCCAACCCCTTATTTTCTTAAAATTGTTAGAACAAATTTAGTTGTCAGAACAAATTTTAAAAACAACGATTTTTTTTGTACTATAATTCTTTTCGTGGTAATATATCGTGGGACACTTTTTTATTCTTTTACAAAGAAATAAACTTTATGTTAACCTGAAGAAAACATACTAGCTATTCCGTGGTGATTTATTTCGAAGAAATAAATAAATTTAAAAGTAACCTCAAGAAAACCAGTTTGGTAAGTATGGCACGTACGCAACCAGCCACCGGTTCCTTCCGTCTTTCGACGTTACTTCGTTCGTTACCATCGCCATGTGCACAGACATTAAACCCAAGAATTCACTGGCAATTCACAATCCTATCCTATCGTGTTCTCGAGTAGCAATAGCAATGGAGGACAAAGACCTGGCAAGAGAAGAGGATTTCCAGTTCCGTCGATTTCTTAGCGACGAAGACGGAGCAGACAACACAGCAGAGCAACCCACGTTGCCTGGCTGGCTGGCTTGTGCAAACAAACATGGCCGAGCGTCGCTGAATGAAACTGCTGCACCTGTGGATCTCAACGAGTGCAAGTTTACATTGTTCTCTATGACTCATCAATGGTTACACGAGATGCCGTCGATGAATTGCCCCTGAATTCGAATTCGGATTTGTAAAAATAATGGCTACATTGTTCTCTATGACTCGTCAATGGTTGAAAGAATACTGATTCCTCTTTTGTTTTGCTCCGAATGGCAGGGATCGAAGCATTTCTCTTCATCAGACATTCAGCAACTATCGCAAGATTCACGATGCACCGCAGGCTGTAAGCAACTTACCTAAGCCTGCCTACCTTGACTTGGGACGAAAATATAAAGCAACGGTCCATTAGCATTCATTCGGTTAAAACCTCAGAACAAACATCCATCCATCCGCCAAGGAAACTCCGATACCTACACCTCCTTTTTCGCCTATATCCTTTTCCCTTTGTGCACATGTCAATCTACAACACACATCATCAATTAATGGTTCGACTTCGACGCCCGATGCAATGCACGGCCCGAACCAGTCATCCCCAGCAAACCAGGTTTCATCACCGCACCTACTGCTCCAGGTCTGGGGCTCGTGCCTTCAGCTTCAGCCAGCAGAAAACCGCGAGACATGTGCCACCGCCACTCCCTCATTTCACGCGTTAAACCCCGGCGAGTAGCGGAACGGGGAGGCACGGGACCCTCGGACAGGCTCCTCACGGGCGTCTGCCCGTTCCGCCAAACGGGCTCTGCGTCTTGAAGCCGTGACTGCTCCTCCCGTTCATGCTGTTCGAGTGCGCCATGCGTTCTGCTTGCATCGTCTGGAAGAAGTAGGAGGCGCTAGCCATGTCCTTGAGGTTCTGCAGTGGCTTCAGGACCTCCACCACCTGGCTCATCAAGGGACGGGCCTTGGGGTCCCGGCTGAGGCAGGCACGCGCTAGCTGGGCGGCCTTCTGGGCACCCTTCACTGAGAAGTTGCCCTCCAGGCGAGGGTCAATTAGCTTGTAGAAGCGCTGCCTCTCTCCTAGGAGGGGGCGTGCCCATTCGACGAGGTTGTGCTCCCCGTTAGGGCGATTCTTGTCCATTGACCTGCGCCCTGACATCATCTCAAGGAGCACGACCCCGAAGCTGTAGACATCACTCTTTGATGTCAGATGGCCTGAGAAGTGGGACAGAAAGAAAAAAAAATGCACATCAAGCAAAGTCCAGGTGTGTAAACAGTAGAGTAACAGGGTGTTTAAATCTTAAGAGAACAAGTTAGTCAAGTTATTCCTTCAGCGTTGTGAAGGCAATGCAAATCTAGGCAAACACCTTATCCAAAAACCTAATGATTTTTTCATAGAAAATGTTGATTGCTGGGTCAATTCACTGAGAATATCTACATTCTACATGAACTAACATGCCCATTTCCACAGTTTAGTCGATAAAACTTTTTAATTTTCCCCTGCCAGTGTTTTTTAAGTTTTCACTACATAGAAAGGTCTTGTAAAACAATGATACATGTAAAGTTGCAAACATTGTAACAAGTGTTCCGCATTTTCCTGTGTACATTATCATTGTATGGTTCTGAACAAACCCCTTTGCACATCCTAGGTAGATAAGGTAAACATCATTACCCCAGTACAAACATACCATGAATGGAAACTCAACATATTATCCAAACAAGTATGCATGCAGCCCTAAAGCATTACAATGTCTCCCAACAAGCATGACTTCCAACCTTAAATGCCTCTATAGAAGCATCAAATGATGGATAACTGATTATCTCAAATTGTAATCAGCATACTTAACATTGTTTCTAATACACAACAAGCAGACATCCAACTTTAGGACAAGAAATTTCCAGACAGGTAAGCTGAATCTATTGAGTTAGTTGAAGTGATAGCACTGGCAGTGGCCATACTGCTCACCAGAGTCTGATGGACACTTGGCTGTAGCACCGTGCAGGTCCAGGGAAAACTTTAATTGCCTCTTGTGTGTTAAAACGTTTTTATACCTCTACAAAATTGATCTTCCTTGCTGACGGCCATGTTTTCAAGACGTCCGGTCAAAACTGGAAGCCATGGGACTGTCCAGGGCGATTAATCGTCCTGGACGGTCGATTAATCGACACTACCAAACCTGGACGCCATGGGACCGTCCAGGACGATTAATCGGACGTCTTGAAAACAGGGGCTGACGGTAGGACTTCTAGGTATGTCTCTGTGTGTGGGGTTCGGTTTTTTTTTTTTTTTTGGTGGGGGTGGGGGTTGAGGTGATGGTACCACTGCACTCGAAGAGCGGTGCAGGTAGGGACGATGCACTTACCAGTCATAACATATTCTGGTGCTGCATATCCATAGGTTCCCATTACTCGAGTAGAGACATGAGTTTTATCACCTACAGGTCCATCTTTCGCAAGCCCAAAATCGGAGAGCTTTGCATTATACTCCTGCACAAGCAATATAACATATGATACAACAGTGTGTAAATCATGAGGCACAAACTGCATAATCCTATTCATTAACTTACCGCATCCAGCAGTATATTAGATGTTTTAAAATCACGATAAATGACTGGTCTTTCTGCTTCTTCATGAAGGAAAGCCAGACCCTTTGCTGCCCCGAAAGTGCAACCTTCATTCTGATGGCCCATGGGAGAGGAAGGGACCCTATAGTAGAAAGCATAATGGTTTGCTTAAATTTCAGCATTTCCATCTTACTGTTTAAAGGCTGTCTAAGCTACACAATTAAATACAGCAGAAAAACATGCGCCCTCATATAATACACCCCTCATATGATACACGATTATTTGCTTAAGCTAAAACGATGAATCCTAAAGAGAACTTAATGCTCCAATCACCGAGGAATAAGCCAGGTACATACTTCTAAAAAGATGGTTATCCAAACTGCCACGAGGCATGAATTCATATACCAGCAGCCTTTGGTCATCTTCAACACAATATCCAATCAACCTGACCAAATTGGGATGGTGAAGATTCCCAAGAAAATCAACTTCAGCCTGGAACAGATCAAATTAAAGCAGAATATATCAGACCCAATCATCATGAACTGAAACCAAAAATACAAAAACAAGATGATATATGAACTTGAAAATAGGTAAAACATAGCACATACCACCCATTCTTTATGCCCTTGAAGTCCGTCATGGTTTAGCTGTCTTGACAGCAACTGTGAGACCTGTACCAGGTTTCACTGGTGCAGTTCCATTCTCTTCGATCCACCCTTTAAAAACACATCCAAAACCCCTTCTCCAAGAAGACTTTCAGGCCTGAAGTTCCGTGTAGCAGATTTTAGATCATTAAATGCAAACTTGCGCAGCTGAGAGGCAACTTTTATCTCTTCTCCAACTTTAGATGCGGATGAACTGCTTTCAGCATTACTAGTAGTTGTAGAACCTGAGACTACCAATGCGATCGGTTGATTCCTGCTACCATTTTCTGTTGACTTCTCTGCTGTTCCATGAAATTATGACAGTTTAGTATGCCATACTGACAAAAGAGAATCTTCTGACAATATGATCAGAACAAAAGCTCAATATGCACAGTTTCAGTATGACAGAATACATGCTTTATCCTGCTTCCTTGAAAGCATATCATAAAGATCACTGAATGAAGTATATAACAAGAATTAAAGACCACACTGTGTCGTGTTCAACACTGAAACAAAATACAAAAAATGCAGGATATCACATGAACATCACACAACCGACAGCCCATGCTAATAGCCTAAAAATGACTTAGGTAGCATCCAATAAATGCAGTAGATCATCGCCCTAAAGCTCGTAACAGTTAATGTACCAACTTACAGGAGGTGCACTAATTCATTATTGTCATTCATATCCCTGTTGTAAATACAAATATGAGCACCCTATGTTCCTACTAAAAGTATCAAAATGCTAACTGGTATCATTTCATCACATATCTTTTGTACTTTTTAAGTTTATTAGTCAGCTAGTTCGAAGTATGAAAAGGCATTTCAACTCGTACTAAAATAAATTAATTGCTATCTAGACTCCATAGAACTATAAATCCCTCTCTGTTTATTTCTATGATATTTTAGTTTCCTTTTCATGCATACAGTTGTTGCACAATCTATTACGCGGATGGTGACAAACCTTCTAGAGGTGAGTTTGTCTCTCGAGTGATCCTTTTTAGCATTTTTCTTATTCTACTTTGGGGAATGTTAACTAACCATCATGACCTTTTTACTCATTAGCATAAAACTTTATGTAGGCCCATAATAGGAATATATCACTGGTAGTGAATACCTAAGTTAGTAGGCTCCATGACATAGCATAGTACAGCACATCAATTCACAAACTAGGCTTAGATTTCTATATGAGGTACAGTACCATACTGAGCACAACAAACAGTAAATAGCAACTAAACTGTAACCACATGTCTTCATAAACAAGTTAATACCCGCAGTCCTCATGAATTCTACTTTATTCATTTGATAGAGCCACAATGATTTCAAACATCACAGCTGCTGCTATTTGTGAATCAGAGTCAGGTGTATGAGCCTAACGCACCAATAACTATTTGCAATGGAGAAGGCAATAACATTCTTTCCCAAGCACAGTAACAACTCCAAGTTGGCTATACGTCTAGTGCGAATAGTATTGAGCCAAAAAGGACACATGCTATTCTAACAATAGATACTCAGGACACCACTAATGACTCTGCTCCACTCACACTTGCTCCTCCAGAACCCTAACTATCATGGCACTGCTGCTCAGCAGGTAAGATGTTTGTTGTACAGGATTTGCCGACAGATTGATGATCCTGTATATGCTGAAGGCAATCATTACCAGTCCATCCACAAATTCAATGGTCAATACAAGGATATAGTATCTCCCTTAAACACCAGCATACTAACTACCGAGAAGAGAACTGCACACGTCCTGAGCATTTACAGTCAACAATCAGCTGGGAGCTCAACATCAGGTGACAAAGTGCGACGTCCGTTCCATCATTTACCCCAGAAACGAAATCACGGCTCACAGTACGGGGCGTCGCAATTATGGTGACTCACACTCGCAAATCCCATGTAGTACCAAGCGAGCAAAGCAAAGCCAAGGCAAGGAGCACAATGCGAGTAGGTAGGTAAGGTATATATCTATCCAATCCAGGTGACGGGCAGAGAAAGAGACGTTTACCGCCGTGCGTGCTGGCGCTGCTGGTGGAGGTGTCGACCTTGGACCTCGGCTGCCGTGGCGGCGCCTGCGGCGGGCACGTCCCGACGGGCCAGAGGCGGATGCAGCAGCCGGTGGCGACCGCGTTGTCGTCGCCGTCGCCGTCGTCGTCCTTGGGTGCGGCCTTGCCCGCGCCCGCGTGGCGCCTGGTGCTGCTTCTGCGGCGGCGGCACCAGCCCCAGCGCTCCCGCTCTCGCTCCTCCTCCCCGGAGCTCTCCCACCCGTCGAACTGGCCCAGCTCCGGCGGCGCGAGCCCCATGAGACGAGACGAGGCGTGGGACTTCACTTACCTCCTCCTCCTCCTCCGACTCGCAATGGGCCCGCAGCACCACCTCTCCGGGCGGCGAGAGCACCAGATCGGCTCCCGATAGCCTGCCTCCGCCTCCCGCGCTGTCGGCCCGCCCGGGGAAGAGAAGAAGAAGAAGAGACAAAAACTAACTGGTTCCCGCACCGAGATCCAGCCTCCCCGCCGAATCGGGCCGAATCACGGCAGGCCCCGCGCGCCGGCCGCGCGATCCCCGCCGCATCGGGCGCGCCGCGCGTCTCTCCTCGCACGAGGAGCTGAGCAAGCGCCTCGCGGAGAGCCTAGCACAGCAGCTCTCGCCCACCAACCACCGCCGAGTAGTAGCGAAGCCGAGCCGAGCGCCTCCCGGTGGGGAAGGACGCCGCCGTGGACTGGACTGGGCGACCCTTCTCCGGAGGCGGCGGCTGCGGCGGTGTGGAAGGGAAGTGGGGAATAAGCGAAGCGAAGGGGGAAGGAATAATGGAAAGGAAGGAAGGCAGAGATGGATTTGCAGGCAGGATTGGGGAGTGAGAGAGACAGGGCAGGCAAGGAAACGGTGGGGCCCGGCCGCAGCGAGCACGAGCACGAGCACGAGCACAGCACAGCACAGCCAGCAGCAGCAGCGCAAGCGAAGGCACAAATGTTCCTCGCCTGCTCTTTTTTTTTCTTTCGGAAGCACGTGGCCGACGTGGCCCGACCCTTTTCCGCGTGCGGCGGCACTGCCTGCCTGCCTCCGTGGGCCCCGCGCCGGCCTGACGTGCGGGCGCAGCCGCACAGCGTTGACGCGGTCAGCTCAGCGGCCGTGCGTTGCTCTCCGCTCTCCCGCCGTGCTGGCTATGAATATGGACGCTGCTGCAGAGGCAGTGGAACCACCTTGTGATTTGTGAGACGAAGATTGTTGGACATCTAATTTCAGCAAGAAACTTACTTCAACAAACATGAATTCAATCTTGGCTACGAAATCGAGTTTAGGAATTCTAGTACGGTATGAAACTAAGAACGTATTCTCGTCGTTAGCCACGCCGCAACAAGGATAACGAACAAAGGATGCCGAGTCATTTGGAATGCGCAATTCTTGAGTAACCTATGACGGAAGTTGATTCGTTATTGGCTCGTTGAAATGGCAACTTGTTAGACATCCAATTTTAGCGAAGAAATCTAGTTTGTCGGAAAGGCCAGTTTTGGCCAAGATATCTAGTTTGTCGGGATTCTAGATTCGGAACTAAGCACATATTGTCGGTACCCATGTGACAAGGATCGCCACTTAATTTGTAGCACGTGCTTGCTAGGTAGTAATCGATAATGGAAGTCCATTCATTATAGCTTCATTCAAACAGTAACTTTGTTAGAGACATCCAATTTTAATTAAGAAATCTTGTGTCTGTTGGAACCCTAGTCTCTTGAATAAGAATGTATTCTCATTGGTAGTTACACGACACCTTGATCGATGCCATGCCATTTGTAACGCGCCATTGCCGATAATGGAAGTTCATTCATTAAAAACTTATCAAAATTTGAAACGATTTTAATGAAAATTTTGGCTAAGACATCCAATGTTTATATTTGAAATTGTCATGTTAGCTAAGATTTGGCTAAAAAATCAGCTAATTTCCTCAACTAAGAACATATTCTTGTTGATAGCCACATGACAAGAATGCCACAACATTCGGATTTGCGATTGCTAGGTAACCAATAACATACTAGTTCATTGATTATAAACTCACCGAAATTGTAATGACACTACTTCTACATATGCCAATGCAACCAAAATTATAGAAAATGATTGGTCACTAGTGATGAAGATCCACCTTCGAGCCTTATTTGAAAGGCAACGTCCATTTTATATCCATCTCGACAACAATAATAATAGGAATTTTGGTGAACAAAACACCCTCTAGCAATCTTTTAAAGAAATGAGATATCAAAGTAAATGTCATTCTTCTTTATTATGGATTTGTTGCCATCTAAAGATGAAATGTGAGACTAGCTCTCTAGAGTACATGATATGAAGAAACTATTGAAGAGTGGGTGGAAAGATGTTGAAAAACGATTTTTATCAATGAAATGATGGGGCCATTTTGTAACCTTATTAATCCGTACCCTCTGACCTTCGTAAACAAACGAAGAAAAAATTCTTCTTCAAATAGTATATAGTACTCTAGCAACTATTGTTGCGTTGACCGAGGTAACATGGACTCTCACATGCACCGCCATGAACGCCTTATGTGTGTTGTTGACTCGTGTGTCCCGTTAGCCAGCTCAGCCCATGCATGGCAAATACTATATACTAGACGTACGGGAGACAATTTCAAACGCTCACATGCACACGATTTGTGCCGCCAAGTAATCACCGTCAAGGGATTTTAAATCTGTAAAAAAATTATATGGTCAGATCGCGCATGTGTATTAGTACTAGAGACACTAGATCTCACGTGCTGAGTGTTGCAACCTTAAAAATGTCAGTGGCTGCCAACTAATCAAATCTCGTTACCTCTCACGCTCTGCTGGATACCTGCTTCTGCTTGTAAACTGTAAAGAAAGATCAGGCTTCCGTGGTAAGCTCGATTATCTGTGTGCTTTTTTTCTTTTCTGATTTCCCAAGAACAAGCAAGAGAACCGCTCGTCGTTGTATTATTTATTAATTATTATATATTGTATCCTTGCTGTTCAATTTACTGCAGGCTGTTTCGACGTTTCTAGATACACATCCTTTTTTTTTTTTAAAGTATCACGTAGCTTTCAATTAATCAATGATTTGATTACAAATAGTGGCTGCTAAACCCATCAACCAATCCGAGAAATAGTCTTAAGCCAAAAGTGGGAACACTCCGTGACTAACATCATGCTAGCACAATAGTCCGAGTTGGCATCCCTACTCACCCACTCAACTCAAAAAATCTGTTACGTCTAAACAAAGACCATCAATAGAAGACCTGTGGCCGTGGGATCCTCGAGATACACAACTTTTTTTTTTGAGCATATACACAACTTTTATCATGTATCTACAATTCTACACATATCGTATATCTACGTGCATAGAAAAAATCTATTTATATAGAAAAACCAAAATGACCTATAAATTCTGACATAAGGTGGTACAAGAATATATGTGCCAAATGCTAGTTCTCATTCGTGCACACCCAATATACTATCTGGAACAATAAACTGGGTAATGACATTTTCTGGAACAAAAGAAAAAGTACAGGTTTACTCGCTCACATGAGCAGAGGATTCTAATGGACAATTGGCCCCAGGTAGATAGCACAAAGACAGAACACTCATTGCCGTCAATTATCTACAGATTTTATGGACTGCATAGCAATGAGTACAGTAGCAACTTTACAAAGCAAAAAGAAAACCACCTAAAGATGCAGCTTATGAAAGTAATGGAAAATTAAAAAAAAAGGTGGGTCCACGACTCCTTTGCTCTCAGTCTCTTCATTCATGTAAATTCCTGGAATGAGTGCAATTTTCCTTTAGATTAAGTACTGCAAATCTCCAACATATTTTATAAAGTAAATAAAAGTAAACCCCTATGTTCAAATTTATACAAAAGAAATATCTGAGAATCAAGAGCTTTATGTGTTAATGTTAACTCTGAAGATATGGAGTATTAACAGCACACAAAGTAGAAGATGACCACCACCAAAAAAAAAAGAATTTGAATGTAAACACCACAATTTTTCACACATTACATGAAAACAAGATACGAACACAACTGGACAATTATTCTATTCTGCAATTGCAGTATCAAGAATGTTTTTCTGTACAACCACGTACACCAAAGCATATGGAGCCTATTTTCCAAAGAAGAATGGTTCTCACTAATGAAAATACCTACAACACCACAAGATTCTCTATGCAATTCCCATCCTATTAACTTGGGTCCCTTGCTGGCTATGAAGCTACTCCTAAAGGTACTGGTATTCTCTACGCGAACTCATTGAACACTTGTGCTCCTCTGGCGACCTTGATGAAGACATCCTCTAAGGTAGTGTCAACCAATCCCCAGGCATGTATTGTGAGGCGACGCTTCGCTTTCTCGACCACATCAAAAACATGGGCTATTTTCACTTCTTGCTTCGGCAGCTCGAACTTCTGGGTTCCAGATAGATGGTAGATCTTGTTTGCACTGGGCGAGAACTGATGCACTAGCTGTTCAACCTCCATCTCTTGGTCTGCGGGTGTTGTCACTGTGAATATGTATGTCCCCCCATATCTAGCCTTTAGCTGCATTCCAAAGTAACAAGGATTTTAAGAACTCAAATATAGGGTGACTTTTGCGACTCAAGAAAGTGATGTACCTCTTTAGGGTTTCCAAGGCATTGAAAATCACCATCAACAAAGATGCCAAGCCTGTCACACAATACCTCTGCCTCTTCCATTGAGTGTGCTGGCAGCATCACATTTGATTCTTACTTTCAGATGCAATAAACAAATGGAGTACGATTCTAGAATTCAGATACACGAGTGGATAGGAAAGGATCATTACTTGTCAGAATAATTGCGCGGTTTTTCTTGGCCTCCTTCACAACATTCCATAGGTTATTTCTTGATGCTGGGTCCAGTCCTGTGCTTGGCTCATCCATGAAGACAACCTGATGAATATTTTTTAAGTCGCATAACCCATCCAGAGTTGGACAGCATTACATGAAACAATCAAAATTATAGAAACAAGAAAAAGGAAACTACTCTAGGGTCCCCAATCAATGATATTGCCACGCTGAGCCTTCTTTTCATGCCTCCACTGTATTTCTTCACTTGCTTATCGCCAACATTACCATGAAATAGATTTACACTCTTCAAAGAGTGGTCAACAGCCTGGCAGTGGAAAAGTTTAGAGAAAATATGACTGTAACATGCTCAGAGATAGCTGGACAATTTCCAAAAAGAAAACTGAAGAGTAAATGACATGGCTTTTAGAATTGTTGAAAACCAAAATGTGAATATAATGTTCAAATAGTGGTATCTGGATTGGAGGTACCTTCATTAATGCTGCACCTTTAAGATTCTTCAACCTTCCATAAAAGAAAAGGTGTTCTTTTCCAGTCAGTGTTTCCCAAAGCAAGCTTCATTTAAGACAACACAAATTACCGTGATTAAATCATATGATCCATGAAGGAAAACTTTTGGCCAGATTAATACTAGATAAGAGTAAATACTTGTGTTGTGGGCACACTCCCATATTTGTATATATGTTAGCCATGTCCATATTTATATCCATTCCGTGGACATAAGCAGTACCAGATGTAGGTTTAATGAGTCCAATCATCTATGGAGAAAAATTAAGTCTCATTACAAGATACAAGACATTATGCACCTTTCGTCAAAAAGAACGAAACAACATCCATTTTCAATCGTACCATACCATGTTAATGAAAGATGTTTTCCCAGCTCCATTTGGACCAAGCATTCCAAAGCACTGGCCCTTTTGAAGGACCAGAGATAACCCTCGAACAGCCAGCTTGTCAGGGTTTCCATCTCTTCCATGATAAACCTTCCTGAGGTTATCACAGATGATAGCTTGGTTTGCATTGGGATCTAACAAAAGTTGCTCAACTACTTTTCTCTGAAATAACAGATTTTGTCAATGAATGAAGTGTCATTCATATGCAGTGTAGAGAAGTATAAGAAATATCAACGTGTGAGGGATAACCTACTTCTAGAGCAACATCAGATTTCTCCGTATCAATAGTGACTTTGGAATCCTGTTGGACATTGCTAGGTTCATGCAATGATGGTGCATGTTTCTTCTGTAAACATCTGAAGCAGAAAAAGGTTTTTCTGACACCAGCGCCTAGCAAAGAGGCTTGATCTAAATAGAATGCTAATATGAGCAGCACTGCCCATTCTACACTCATTATGATCATGACATCATGCATTCCATTGAGGGGGTCTTTCAGACTTCTCCAGGTCATACCAGTGGCTCCCATACTGCTTCCCGAGAATGCATATTGACCAAGTTCATATAGGCCCCGATAGAGGGAAAATGCTGGGACAATCTCCATGACTAATGTCCAACCATCTGAGTGGAGAAGTCAAAACTTGTAAGTCATACTAATGTTATATAACTGAGACAAAAATCAAAATTAAGCTAGCGACTTACAGGGATACGTTTGGTCCTCAACAAAGAAACGGAAAAGAAATGCACCAAGTAAGCCAGAGCCAAATACATACATGTATCCAATCACTGCAGCAGGAGCCAAATGAAAATCGTCAGGGTCACTTTCAAAAGGTAAAGTTTTGATTTGGAGGTAAAGGGTTTGAGTTACTGACCTGTGGCCATCTTGACAGACAAAAAGAAAGATGCCACAAAAATGCAAGTGCAATCTGCAAATTTATACAGATGAAGAAAAAACAGCTTGTATGCTATATTCATTTACTCTGAAAAAATTGAGACCTGAACAGAAGAAGGCTATTAAGACAATGAAGATTTATTTGCCACAACAGAATATTCGTGAGTAACATTGTAATACAATTACCTATCAAGGAGCCAAAAATCATAAAGAATAACATATAGATAATTGATAGAGCAAGGAAATAAGAATAAGATATCAGCCAGTAAGGCCCATCCTTCAGACCATGCATTTTCATCATAATCCTTAGCTTCTGCTGCTTCTCATACACCAGATATGTCAACATGACCTAAGAAAAAATAGTCAGATTGCAAGCTCTACTGATACTAACTGTTAGCATGTTAATGCATTGTTTCCCCACCCTACTTACAGAATGCTACATCAATAAATCTCATCATACTCACTGGGAAAAGAAGTTCGATGATCCATGTGAAGAATAACACACTGAGAAGAGAAGACAGGTCCAACTGAAAACTTGTCCCTACTTTGGGCATATCTTTTACATACTCAAGTAGCATTTCTACCCCAGTTCCTTCAATAAATTTGAGATACGCGTTGGATACCTGTAAGAAACAAAACATAAGCTGTCAGAAGTTCAGAACAGGACCCATGTTTCAAAAGATACTGAATTAGGCAGAGATAAGATTACAACATACTGCATTCAGCAAGCGTGGAACCCGCAACGTTGCGATAAATGAATATGCATTGTTATCGTTGTAAGTAGAGTTATACCACACATTTACACCGAGGCCATACTGTGTTGTGCCTAAGAAGTCATAACCTGCATAAATGAAGGCAGTCATACAGTATGCCAATACCATTTGTGTATGAATGATTTCTTTGTGTCATTTTGTAAAAAACTGATAGGTAATCAATTAGATTAATGATTACATTGATAGTGTCAGAAAATGTTTTGCAAATTATCATTGACATATGAAGTCCTTCAAACTTCAAAGAGAAAAAATTGTAAGTTGTAACATCAAGATAAATAACCTGCAATAAATTCGTTTATTTCTCCTCCTCGTTGTCTATAACCCTTTAAAAATTCATGGTTGATAATTGATGCACTTTCACGCCATAACGGGACACCTTCAACACACTGTATATCTGGTTCATTTCAAGAGGGCGTCAAAGCTGCAGCATAAATTTTCAGAATGATAGACAACAATTTCTCAACTGTTGCCATCAATTTCTCAACTACAATCATATATAAATGTGTGCCAATTTTGAACAGGCAACTGACTTTTTGTTTGTTTGTTTATTGTTAATCATACTAAACTATAAACCCGAAGAAATCAGTGTGGCAACATGAAAGTGCAACACACATATTTATAACGATGAGATTTTGTACAAGTATCTAACATGCAATTATTAGTGTGCTTCTGTCATCATCCAAATAAAAGGGCCCATGGATTTTAATAACCTATTTATGAGTGTTCAGAGTAAGATCCATCATATACATACTATATCAGTACCAGTTCAAGATCAAATATGGAAACTTCCCCTGTCCCTAGACTGAAGGTACATGACTGCAAACTAATTTTACTTTTTCCAACCCAAAACCATCAACTCAGCATTTTAACGAAGGATAGTTATACTTACTGAGCTGAAAGGGCATGCCCCCAGTATTATATGTAATGGTCTGTGACATAACAGGTAAGCACTCAGGCTGGATCACATACAAAGTACGGCCAGAGAAAAAATGCAGGCTCTAGCAACTGTGAGTACCATGGCTGTGTATCTGAGCCCTAGGACAAATTGAAGCCAACAATAACCACATAAACCAAAACATGAAGCGGCAAAATTTATAGGCAGTTTAGTTGGTTGGTCATTGAGAGAGCTCACAGCAACTATCTTGGTGAAGAGATCCAGTAAGTCTGTTGCATTCAAAGATGGAGAAAGGACAGGAAACAGCCCTCTTGATATAGCTGACAGTTGGAAGACATTTACTCAAGGATTACAAACATAGTCACCGAAGTGTAAACATTTTCAAAGTGTGTTTTAGTTGAACTGTGACAAGCACATACCTTCTGCAACCGCTTTGTCCTTCCCAGTGACAAGGACAGTTGCAGGGCAAGACCAGGAGTCACGGCAAAATGGATCAGGCAAATCATTGAACGGCTGGGAGAATGACCTCGCAGCCCGGAAATCAGCACGGGGGATCTGAATCAGGGCTGGCCACCGTGGCGGGCTGGGGATCGGACAGCTCCCCACCTGATCCAGTGTAGAGTACTGGATGCCACACTCTTTCCTTGTGCACCTTCTTCCATCCCCACTGGTCTGGAGGCAGACGCAACCGCATTTGTACTTGGGCTTGTCAAGCTCGTTGTTGATGACGTTCTGGAGCACGATGAGAAGCACGCATATGAGGATCGGGAAGAAGGTGATGCCGATGTTTGTCTTGAGGTTCCGTTTCTGCAATGTGGCCAATATAAAAATCAGGTGGTGCTCATGGAGCCGTCATTTGTTTTTCCAGGAAGTAGTAACGACAAGCTTTGGCATTGCTTCATGTAAACAAACATATTATACAGACGAGTTGTGAAATTTATATCAAATGCAGAGCATGCAATGCACTGGATAACTTCCAACGAATGAAGGAAAACGAAAATTTAACTAGAAAAATACTATAACTTGTAGCCTTTTTGTTTGCCCACTGAGCATTTATCATGCTGATCAGCTGATGTACCCTTTCGTTCACAGGAGAAGAAAAGCCCAACACGCCAACGCTACCTACCGGCCTTGGCTCACCAAAACCACCGTGCACACAGATTGGAACCAAACCAGAGATCAATTCCGCAAACCGCCGTACAAGGTCCTCAGAAGAATCCAAACACATGAGACTCAAGCAGCACTTTACTGATCATACATACAGGTGCTTCTCGCCACTCAAGAAACGCGAAAGGCAAATCCACGAACACCTTGCAGGCGCGACCACCTGAGCTACATACGCCGCCTCTACAGGTTAACTGGAAGGGGAGCGGGGAAAGGCAGAAGGGGAAAGAGAGAGGCGGTAGTGCCTGTACCTGGATGCTGAGGTTCTTCCGGAGGAGGGCGTTGGCCTGCGTCGCGAAGCTCGCGGGGCCCCTCGGGGAATCCATGGCCGGGCGGGCGGGCGGCGGCGAGGGAGGGCGAATCGGGGCGCCGACGGAGACGTCAGAGGCCGATGCGTTCCACTTTACCTGCTTTCATATGCTTTACCCATCGACTCTTGCCTCCCGCCAACGAGTGAACTTTGTCAAAAAAAAAAAAAAAAAAAAAAAAAAAAAACGAGCTGTTTTGTTGAGATTTTTGTAAAAAGAGAGAGAGAGAGAAAAGCGAGAGAGACCACGTAAACGTAATGTGTTTTTTTAAGAAGACCAGATGTATTTTGTGGTTCACATAGATAGTCTCACTCACTCTAGTGGCCGCGGCGAACTGCGGGTGGCTCATAAATATATTCTATTCAGTTCTTTTTTTTTATTAAGAACACATTTATTTCTCGTATCATCACAATAAAAGGGGTAATAAAAATTGTATTTATATTCTAATATTACGAACATATGTATCTTACCAAATAATTTTTTGTACCATTTTTTACATCCTTATGATGATTTTATGAACTCGTGATTTATTATGCATTTTGTTTGCTTTATTTTAATGGCAATATGCTATTTTTGTTTAGTTTGAATATAGGAGGAAGCTTTATCAGTTCACATCCATAATACTCTCCCATATCACTGATAAATGACGTTTTGGAAAAGTTGTGGGTCAAACATTGGGAACATAAATAATAAATAACTTTTTATGTCGTTGAGTTTGGTAGCGTGAAAATCATATCAATAGATTTGTTTTAAAAAATTACTTTCACAAAAATATGCATATATAAGTTTTCAATAAATATTTTTATAGAAAAGAGAAGTCAAAGTTGTGCTTTTGGTGACCGTATCGCTATTCTAAAAGTCTTCTAAAAATGATACGGAGGGAGTATATTTTTTTATAAAAAAATATTAATCGTTTCCTCAAATTAAGGGTTATGCATGCCTTATATATAATTTATGTATGATCAAGCAACAATGGTTAGGGTTGTGTTACCTAACATATGCAGATCTTTGAAGCAAACAAAGACAACTTGTCATGAATATTATATCAGATTAATCAATCACGCATACTACTCCCTTCTTCCACCAAAGACCGTCATCTTACGGTTCAAAAATTTTTCTCTAAAAGAATGCTAAAGTTAGGGTACATAGGACCCACTTGATAAAAAAAAAAAAAGCATTTTACATCTCCTATGCTCACGCATGAATACTCCAGAATCTGCCGTCTCTCATTTTGTATTAATATATGGGTTATTTATGGCCAAGACATGTAAAGTTTGCTTGTATTGTCAGACTATACAGTTTTGCAGTCTACTTTTTAAGGGTATTTTCATAATTTCACACCACTCTTTGGTTGCTCCACCCAATCCTAGAATTGCAATCTTTAACGGACGGAGGGAGTAATTTGTTGTGGTTTTAGTCGGGTGGAATTTATCCATATACTGTAATTGTGCAAGTAACCATACTGATTATTTAAAAAGTTGCAGTTATGTTTATTTCAAGGAAGCAAAATGCATGAATTATTTTAATCTTTTTTTTTTTTTTTTGAATGGCCTCCCGATTTATTATCATATATATTTCTTTGTTAGCACGTGCTTGAGTAAACAAGGCCGCTTGTGCTGTCATCCTGAGTCACAAATTCTACTCGATGACTCATGGCTTGTGATATCAGAAGATGAAGACCACCGTTGATGCCTTATGCGACGTCGGCTACACCGTCATCAACTCGTAGCTTGTCCTCAACTTGATGCGCACCACCGACAACATCGTGGACTCCAATCTGCTGCCTGACTTTGCCATCGCCGCGAACGACTCATTCTCAAGGAGCTTTGTCTTGCTAACAAGGGCCAAGTCACTTTCCATACTGTTGTCTTCGCAAGCACTCCTTCCCGTGGCTTCGCCGCTATGCGCCCATGTTCAGCCAGGGGTGCCTCCGCAACGGCAGACGACCGAGTAACACCGGGTGACGGCTAGAGCATCCGGCCTAGCACCGGGCGACGATGGTGGCAAAGAATCACAATCGACTAAGGGTCGTGGCAGAGTGGCTCATTCCAGGAGGTGGCCTCAACCCTCCACACCGCAGCCCCCGATCCCGCTTCTCCCCCTGGGGCGCTAATAGCAACAGTGGGGCCCACCAACAGTGGTGGTGCCCCAACAGCAGCCCTAGCGTCCTGGGCGCCCCTCCGTGGCCCACACACCGGTCGCCCAATGTAGTACTCCAACGGCGCCCCTCCCTCTCGACAAGTCCCGTCCCCGGAATCAAGCCGACTTGTTGTTGCCCCAAAACGAGCTATGGCTCTAGGGTTCCAAGTTCCAACCCCTGGGTCCTCAACACAGGAGCCTCTACACACATGTCGCCCTCGGATGTTCAGCATCACTCGTTCGCAAAAAGGTGGTCTTGGGTAAATTTGCACCCTCCACGCCCTTCAGCTCACTAGTTGGTTGGTAGATATCTTGACCGGGGGTCTTCCTGTGCAGGTGTTCACCGATTTTCGGTCCAGCTTCTGTGTTCATGATCCTCCTGCCACTTCAATTGCATGCGGATATTAGAAAAGGACTTTGTAATTTCTAGGAAAGTATTAGAAAAGTACCAACAGCCTAAGCCTTAACTGCTATAGCAGTCAATGTCTCCTCTCTAATTTCTAGTACCAGGAACAGTCAAGGTCTCCTTTGTTACTTTTGGGAGTGTGGTGTGCGTGATTCATATACTCTTCTACAATGGCGACTTGTATATATATATCCTTATTTGGATATCTTACAACTGTAACCTATGCTCCACGTAAGGGTGTGGTCTTATGCTTATTAGGTGGATCCAAGTCACTTAAATTAGGACTCCTTGTTGACTACTCCATTCTCTTTTATAAGGCGCACACACATACCAAGATTTAAACTTTAAACTTTTGAGTAAACATACTATAATACAAACTTGATACTGTTAAACTTGTAACTAAACATACTATCTAAGTATCATATGTATATAAGTATAACAATAAAAAATAAATAAATGGTCAAAGTGAAATTTGGGAGATCGTGTCACCATCAAATTTGGGAGTATTTTGATTCAAACCTTGCTAATCCTTTTATAGCATCTTATTATTGACTATACTCACGATTTCAATGTTGCCTTCTTTAGATCGATGCATGAGTTCATTCTCAATGAATATACCTAAATTGTCGTGTGAAATGGTGGATGTTGAATTGGCCAAGGGGCTCAGGAATTATATATCTCGATACACATCTAATAACAGATATGTCCAATAAGCCGGGCTAGGCAAGGCCATTGGTATCCAAGAGTTAGAGAAATATATCATGGGCCATCTAATTGTGAGATAGTATATATATACATGTAGCATATTGATTGGCCATGCTTGATATAGAAGTTATACAGATGCAAGCAGACCTCCTCTTGCTCCTAAGGAAACAAAAAGAAGCAAAACAGCAGTGATATTTTCTTGCTCATGGAAGCCATCAAGAGCAACACGATGAGGATCGTGTGCTGTGTTCTTGGTTCTTACAGCCATGTGTTCGACCTTACCATCTCTACTTTTATATTTTTGCTTTTTAGACAAGTTAACCAAACCAAATCCCATTTGTATGTGCATGCGGCAGCCGCATTTGCCCATCGCTGGTGCCTCTGCTTTGAGATTGAGCCCTACAAAATTGACATCTGTTTAGAAGGAAAGTGGTACCTTGTTTACGGTTCTGTGTGCCTCCGGTGTGATGTGGTTCCTGCTCCATCAAGACAGATGATGCAGCTCACCATAAATCAAACACTAAACTCAGTACTCTGATGGTTAAGTACACTCTCCTTAACATGGTTTGGCCATAGTTCTCATGTCAACATCATACCAATAAACCATTCAGGGTGACAACACAATTTCCCATATGGTGTACTTTGACTTGTAATTCTTTTAACTATATTTACTCTGCTTAATGAAAAACAGCGAACGGCGTGGTCTCCAAAAAAAATTCTTTTTAACTATAGGCCACTTTAAATAGTGAAAAATGCTCATTACAAAAGTTGTCTCGCACGATTAATCTTATAAAACATATGCGTTGTGGATCAATGTAACTTTTCATATGTTGATATGCAAGTTAAACTGCTATTAGCAGATAGAATTATAAAACAACCTGCCTATTATTAGTATCTCATTCCCTTGAGGACATTCAGGCAAACACCTTTGCCAATTGGGCTAATATCCTTGGTAACAACATAGTTTGATGGAAAATAATGAGTATTTAATCGATCGAACACAGTTTTTTACACTAAAGTTTTATATAGACTCCCTTCTCTGTAGAAATTTTGGCCACAGTCTAGCCAAGCCTCAATGAAGTAATTCAATGTAAACGACAGAAGTGAAACTAACGAATTCAATTGAATAGGAATTAGGCAAGCTTCATAGAAGTACTAGTGACTAGTGTGAACAAATCCCTAGTAGCAAGCTAAGAATGACAAATTCCTAGTAGCTTAAGTAGTATATCAAGGACCTATCTGCAGGAGAACAAAGAACTTGACAAAAGAATAGCTCAAACCAATTTCTCATATATGATCATATTCTGAACTGGGACTATAAGCAGTTAAAGATCAGTAGTTCCATTACAGAAACCAAAAGCAGCCTGTAGCAATGTAGCATGGACAGTTCCCAATGACATGAGTAGAAATTCTACCATCTGCCTGAATAATATTGAGAATACTAAAACACTTCAAGATGTTAAAGCTGAACTATACCACATGCAGTGGCATAAGCATCCGCAAGCCCAGTAACAGAGTCCTTGTGAGGGTCGACAAACTTCAATCTGAAAGTCTCCTCTCTAATTTGAGCAACTGTGTAAAAGCTCACATTTTCCTTGAGCAATCCCTTTGTGAGCAGGGCCTTGATGACAGAATGCCGGGGCACTAGTCGCTTCTCCAGGCTGTATGTCAAGAGGACAGGCCTTTGCAAAATGGACTGTGGATCCACTCCAACCTCTGTTGATGAAGAAGTGAATCTTGCGGAGAAGACTTTCCTCAGAAAATGCTATAATGCTTGGCTTCTTGGACACAGCAGTGGCAACTTCACTCTTGGAGCAGCCAAGGCTACTCTTCCAGACGTCAAGCCTGGCAGCACAATTCTCTTTGGTTGTACAGGCTACAGCACCCAACGCATGCTTGAACGATCCAGAGCTGCGGGGCACCCCAAGCTCTTCCGCGCGCAGCATGAACTCTTTCACACGCTCCGGGCTGAACGTAAGCAGCCAGGTCATCCTCGAACACAGCTGGGCAATATCTCGAACACTTAGGCCGCACTGGAGAAGCAGGGCGATGTTCGGCTTAATCACCCTGTCAACGTTCATGGAAAGAAGTGTTCGAGTCCTCTTCATGACCACTAGGAACTGATCGAACGAGCCGTACAAGGAGACGGAGAACTGGATCTTCGCCGCGACGTCGTCGCCGCACTAGCGGAGCTCCCTGGAGCCGAGCACGAGGAAGCGGGCGATCTGGGGAACGGACAGGCCGACGCGGTCCCGGAGGGCGAGGGTGCGCGGCTCGAGTCTGTCCACCCGCGACCGGAGGAGCAGCGGGTCGGCCGCGACGACGTCGGCGATGTCGGCGCGGGAGAGGCCGATGCTGGAGAGCAGGGCGAGGACGGCGTCGGGGTCGAAGCCCGGGTGGAGGCGGGTGGAGGAGAGATCGTTGAACGCCCTCTTGGACAACTTGATGCCTCCGCTCCGCGAGCGCCTTCTTGGATGTGCTCCTGGCCTGGGCTCGAGTGAGGCCGCAGGAGGCCTCGAGGTACGCCTCGAGGGAGAAAGGGGCGGGGAGGTGGAGAAAAAGGTGGCGGCAGTTGCCATGGTGGGTAAGGGAGGGAGCTGGGAGGCGGCGGCGGACGAGATGGGGGAGGCGACGGAGCATGGCGGTGGCGGGCGGAGGGTTCGCCGGCGGTCCTCGTCTGTTCAAACCACGAGCCGCCGCCGCTGCGCGATAAAATTCATCATTGGGCTGCTACAAAATATGGAGCAAATATACTAAGGCCCAACGGGTGGTTGGGACGGCCCATGATCCAAACACAGCATGGCCCGACTCCTATTAAGCATGATCCAAACATGACATAGCCTGCTTTTAGAAAGACGGCCCATTATTAGAAATCTTTCGGGACTCTTTAGAATGTACTCCATCCATCTCGCGATTTACCGACGCGTTATGCATTAAGTGGTAGCGATGATCCGAAGGACTGGGCAGCCGGCAGATCTGAGATTCTCAAGTCACCATAGGCGTAGGGGTAGGGTTTGCGTGCGTGTGTTCACGGGGTGAGTGTGCGTATGCGTGTTGTGAGCGTCAAGTTGTCTCGTAAATTAAAAAAAATCTCAAATCATAGTTTTTTTAAAAAAAAAAAGAATCCCAAATTATAGAGTTTAAACGCCTCAAGTTTGACCAGATTTAAATAATATATATTTTTTTGAAACAATTAGATAATAAATAATAACATCTAATTTTATGGTAACGAATAAGAATCAATAGATTCTTCATTAATTATATTTTCATGGTGTGATGTCGCCATAAATCTTTATAATTTTCTCTAAAGTTTTGGTCAAATTTGAGATGTTTTGACGTTCTACCTAAAGTTGGACTAACTTAGAATTTGGAACGAAAAGGAGTAGGATTATAGAAACAGGTGAAAAATGTAGGACTAAAATATCCTACATCTTAAATCCTATGGATGGAAAAAAAAATAGAGGAAACTGCAAGATTGGTTTGAGGATATGGGATACTGACATTTATTTGGGTCCATATTTATTTCGTTGCATTTGATAGACTTCATTATTAACTTTCAACAGATTTGTTGGTATGTTAGAAGAAAAATTATGAGTAAAACTCCCATAAAACTAAACTTAACGGAAATTAAGCAAGACATGTAGAGGAACCAAAATTGTATAGTGATGAATGAAAATGAGTGTAATCTTAATATTCGGGGGTATTAGGGGTGTTTGGTTCCCGGCGATGGCTTGCAGAGGCGGAGAAGGAGAAAAGTACTGTCACACTTGCCACGCTTTGCATGTACCACACGATGAGGAATGGAAGGAAAATGGTAGCCTGTGCATGTTGTGGCCGCCAAAGGTCCGCCGTCAACCAAACAATAGGCTGGGATGAGGTGGCGGCTTAAATTTAGCTGTGGCAGGACCAAACGTCCCCTAGGCGTACGCCACAGCGCGCATGGCCGGTGAAGGTGAATTCAAGTGGCAGTCTTGCTAGGTGGTGGGTGTGGGACGTAGTATACTCAGGTAGGTAGTGCACCTCTCCAAGAAGAGACGGGAGATGGAGTCTGCGTCGTCACGACACGGCTGCCGAGGCATAGCCACCGTCGTCCCCAGAGGAGCGAGCCTGCTGCCATGTCAGGTAGCAGGAGCTACAGCTAGATCCTGATCCTGGCACTGCCACACACAAAAGCGCCGTCCCCTCCCTCCCTCCAAACTTGAATGCACGCGTGGTCCTCGCCACAGAGAGCCTGTGGATATGGACCGTACTCCCTCCGTCCCTTTTTGTTTGTCTCTAGGGAAGCGTGTCCGTGGCGAAAAATACGGTTCTCTAGAGACAGAGCGAGTACCTCTGCATCACGGTCATCGACGTCGACGACCGCCCTAGCCATGGCCAGCCATGCGTCAATGATTCCTGCATTTCTGGCAGCAGCATGGCAGATCCGGCCGGTGCATTTGCACATTTCTAGAGAGAACTAACGGACGGGGGCCGATAGATGCACATCATTGAAAACTGGAGTGGAGTACTTGGTTGATCGATCCAAAATTCCACATGCACGGGCCAGTTTAATGGAGGAGGAGCAGTGCAAGTCGATCAATGCGATACGGGCTCGGTCTTAATATAACCAACGCAGCATGCTCAAGAAAATATATATATATATATATATATATATATATATATATATATATATATATATATATATATATATATATATATATATATATATAAAACGAACGCTGTTGCATCAGGTGCGCCATGCTGTCGTAATTGATTTTGTGAGGCGGTGGGTTTTTATTAACCCAAGGATCCGAATCGATAAGGCCGGGTCGGCTGGCGATGGAACGAGCTCTGTTGATCATTTGGTTGATTGTTGCCACTCCATCGGTATGGTAGTCGGCAGGCTCGTCGCCGTCTCTGCCATACTAGGCCATAAATGGTGGTTCCTTCTGCTCATGGTGGTCATGGACCTAGCTTGTCCTTGTGTTGGTAAACAAGGCACGCGCTCATCCATCAATGTTAACACCGCCGTGAGTTGCTCCTCCATACAGTAGGTATACTGATCGATCACTGATGGGAATTTTCAGTGGCCCATGATGCACTGATGCACGACAGCCAGCCAAGGATGATGGATCGACCGGCAACCAGATAACACAGTGTACAGTAACCTTGCTGGCGGCCCCAAACAAGCGTCAATATACGAGTGCCGTGGATACAGATGGATACAGCATCGCAGAGTGACCAGTCGGGTCGGTAGGCAGAGGATTGGTGAAGGCTCATAAATTAAAGGCTGTATCAGTTTTAATGCCGTCCAGTGCGGACACTGTTTTAACTAGTGCGTCCACGGCCCATGTGCACGCACGTGATATACTCCGTGCCAGAAGTTTAACTGTATTGATTGAAAAAAATACAAGTAATTCTGTAAATTTATTATGAAAAGCTATCTAATGATATGAATTTTATGTCAAAACTATAGTATTTTTGTATATATATTTATGTAAATTTGTTTCTCGGGTTTAAGGACAGAGAAATTACTATATGGAACAGTTTTCTCTTTTATTAATAAAATTTTCACTTGGGGCTCCCCTCCTGTTTCAAAAAAAAAAAAAAAAAAAAAAAAAAACTTCCATCAACTTAACTATGCCCTACCTCTGTCTAAAAAAACATCTTAATTCCCGAGAGACAGAATATTCTTAAATGTCGACTACATATATATAAAAACAGGTTCACGGTAAAACACGTCCTTCCATATGAGCCTACACATAAAGGGCAGAGGGGCTCTCCAGTTCACCACTACCAACAGGTCATCCATGCTATGGCCTATGGGCCACCAGGTGATGTCCAATTCCTTTGTCTCTCACCTGTACCCGTATGCATCTACCAAAGGCTTTTCTTATTATCAACTTCCCTTTGGTACATCTACCTATAGGATTAGGAAAGTATGGCATATCCATTCTACTGTTTTCTCTATTCTTTCTACCCTACGGTCCAAAGGGGCCCTCACAATGGTTTGTTTTGGGCTTCTATTTTGTCTACCATGCTGGACATGTAAGAATAGAGGCCTTCCAAGCATTGTAGGCAAATACATTCGAGCATAAAAATATCATAAACCGGGAGCATGTAATCTTATCTTACGGGCTCTCTTTATGTTGATTTTTTACATCCTAACATACTTTTGTAATTTACTATAGATAATACTTGAGCCAATTTCATCACTCCAAAACACACTATGGTTTCTTGGAGCTTATGAAATTAATTATGCCAGCGTAGTACATAGGGGACGTTCGCTATGCGGACTATGCCATGACACGTGGTAACCAGTAGTAGTAGGTGTGCTCCGCTTAGTTTAATTTCTAGGAGTGAGACCTTGGTCTGTAATGACTTCATCATCTCTACCCATTAAGTATGTATATATGGTTAATGTATCCATATATCGAATCATCATATGAGAAATGTCACAACAATAAGAATTCTCTGGTGCATTATAATTATCTCTAGTATTTAATTGTAATACTAATTAGTGCGTGTGGTATTGAGCC
The DNA here is from genome assembly GCA_015847255.1 of Hyparrhenia diplandra. Lineage (NCBI taxonomy): Eukaryota > Viridiplantae > Streptophyta > Magnoliopsida > Poales > Poaceae > Hyparrhenia > Hyparrhenia diplandra. Next base: position 10,652 of record JADLZK010011512.1, on the reverse strand, counting down.
GGCAATATGTTACTCACCCTGCCGGTTGTGGCACTGATCTGACAGAGTGATATCTATCACTGTCGAAGCCAAAAGTAGTGCTTTAGACTTCTAATCTACTGTATTTTTTATTAAAAAAAGAAGAAAAAAAGAAGGAGTCACACTCGAAGGCCATCCGAAAATGATTGCGTAGTGGAGTGCGGAAAACTTGGACACTTGGCGTGCATGCTCATTCCCTGTGCTACTGCATGCTACTCCTACTAGCGGCAACAGGGATGTGTGTCAATCGCGACCAGCATCCCACTCCATGCCTATAATAAGTAGGCGTACATTCCCAGCCAAGAGCAAGTACCCTGCCACCACCACCATTTTAGGCCTCGCAGCTGCTGTGCACTCTACCTCTAGCTCTCCAGCAGGCACTCTGAGCTCGCTCGCTCGGTGGTCAATCATGCTGTCGAGCACGGCGGCGGAGGCGGCCATGGCATCGCTGCGCACGCTCCCGCTCCCGGTGCTCGTTCCCCTGGTCGTCTCAGCGCTGGTCTTCCTGGTCACCGTGCTCCGGCGCCTGCTTCGGCGGCAGCGGCCGGTGTACCTGCTGAACTACAGCTGCCACCTCCCGGACGCGGAGCGGCAGGTGAGCCTGGAGGTGTGCGAGTACTTCGGCCTCAAGTGCCGGCGCTACTCGGACGACATCGCCGACTTCATGCGGCTGGTGTACAGCAAGTCCGGGCTCGGGCAGGGAGACGTTCGCGCCGCCCTTCATCTACTCGGGCAAGTTCGAGAAGACGCTGGCGTTCGCGATCCAGGAGGCCGAGGAAGGCCTGTTCGCGGTGGTGGAGCAGCTCCTGGCCAAGTCGGACGTGAGCCCCAGCGACATCAGCGTCCTGGTGGTGGCCTGCTCCATGTTCTCCCCGATGCCGTCGCTGGCGTCCATGATCGTGCACCGCTTCAAGATGCGGTCCGACGTCAAGTCGTACAGCGTCGCCGGGATGGGGTGCAGCGCGGGCACGGTGGGCATCGACACGGCGGCGCGGTCGCTGCGGTCGTCGTCCGGCGGGTACGCGCTGGTGGTGGTGACGGAGAACACGAGCCTCAACTGGTACTTCGGCAAGAACAAGCACATGCTGGTGACCAACTGCATCTTCCGCGTGGGCAGCGCGGCGGCGCTGGTGACGGACGTCCCGGGGCGGCGCGCGGACGCCAAGTACGAGCTGGTGCGGACGCTGCGGACGCACCACGGGTCCGACGACGCCGCCTTCAACGCGGCGCTGCAGATGGAGGACGAGGAGGGCAACCTGGGCGTGGCGCTGACCAGGACCTGGTCCGCGTCGCCGGCGCGGCGCTCCGGCGGCACATCACGACGCTGGGCCCCCGCGTGCTCCCCGTCTCCGAGATGCTCCGGTACGCGTGGCGCGTGGCGCGGGCCTACGCGGCGGGGAACCGCAAGGCGGCGGCGGCGGAGGTGCCCGACTTCCAGCGCGCCTTCGACCACTTCTGCATCCACTCGGGAGGGAAGGCGGTGATCGACGCGGTGGCGCGGCTGATGGGGTTCGGGCCCTACGTGGTGGAGCCGGCGCGGTCGACGCTGCACCGGTTCGGCAACACCTCCAGCAGCCTCGTGTTCTACGAGCTCGCCTACTTCGAGGCCAAGCGCCGTGTCAAGGCCGGCGACCGCCTCTGGATGCTGGCGTTCGGGACCGGCTTCAAGGCCTGCAGCAACGTCTGGCGCGCGCTGCGCGACGCCGCGCCCGACGCCGATAACCCGTGGAACGGATGCGTCCACCGCTACCCGGTGCCGCCGCCGCCGCCGTCCAAGACGCACAAGCATGCTTGATTTGATGATACGTATATCATTAGCGACGACGCATCATATCTCGTCGTTTCATCGATAAGCAACATCTATCAGTGCAGGCAGGGGTCAGTTGTTTGCTTAATTTGCTTGGATGCATCATGGCTTGGCTGTCTGATTACCTAGCTCCAAGACCTATGCATGCATTGTTATTCAGACAAATATATTTGTGTGTCAGACTCAGAGTCATATACTTATCATATATGGCAACACGATGTTTTCTGTTTGGACATGAACAGGAGCATTATTTCTTTTTATTCAATTTATATTTTCTTTAACCATCAAGTGTTCGGAGGAATCGCAGCATGCACCCTCGTTTAAAGGCCGGGCAAATTAAGGATCTTCTTGACACGGCTCACAAGGGCTTATTCGCCTATTCCTGACATGGTTAGTTACTGAAAAACCTACTGTACATATATAGCGCTACTGTTGGCAAAATGAACTGGGGTAGATCGGTCGAAGCTGGTCCAGCTCTTGCTAGTTGCTACAGTAACGCAACAGCCGTGAAAACTGAGATCCAATTAATGAAACCATGCTACTGAGACACTGGAACGCGCAGGAGTATTAACAGTCATACTGTCTCTATTATCAGCAACTGTACGGTGGAGCCCTCGAAAAAAAAAAAAAGAATGAAAGTACGTACTGTAAAACTACACAACCAGTCGTTTTTTTTTCCCTAAAAAGAAATGTGCACCCTGCGTGGTCTGAGTCGTCAATAATGGCTTTGCTAAGAGTAGGACGGACCAAAGTCTGCATGACATGACCAAGCCGGACGGCCAGCGAATCCAATAATTGTCCTTTCAACTGTAATTATCTTGATTTATTAATTACTCATTCAGAATGCGCTACATGGATAGATTCTCTAATCTCTACTCTAGATTCATCGTAGTAAATAAGAGAGACCCACAAAAAGATTACTATAATACTCTATGCGTCCCAAAAAAAAAAAGTGTCGTTTTAGTTTTTTTTAGACATCTTGTTTAACCATCCGTTTTATTCAATTTGTTATATAAATATTAGTTAATTTGTTATGACTTATTTTACCACTAGATATACTTTAATAATGATTTAATTATTTTATAATATGCATAAAATTTTTAAATAAGACGAACGGTTAAACACGATATCTGAAAATCTAGAACAACATTTTTATTAGGACAGAGGGGCTATGCTATAGCCAAGCTGGCCTCTCCACATCAGTATTTGATTGAGCATAAGTCAAAAACATCAATATTTGCTTGACTACAAGTCAATTAATTGTCATTCTTTCTCTACAATGTTTTTTAACTTTTCAAGATACATGGCATTTTGCTACACATTAGATACGTATGCACTAAAGGCGTGTATGGGACCGCGGTGCGGTACTTTTCAAGGTAGTACATGGCAACGCAAGTATTTACGGTGACTTGATTATGTGGACAACCTGAACGAAGGAAGCAAGAGCAGTGCTGTGGCCCGTTTTTGAATTAATTTGGTTGGGCAGCATGCGAATGCAAGGACCAGGGACTGGACTGGGACGACAGCGCCGAGACATGCATGCACACCGTTGAACGTATTACTGCGTGACTGTCAATGTACGAGCGACGTAGTATACGCGTCGGCAAATACTGTGCGCGCGTACATTAGTGGTTTGTGAGTGATCAATGCGCAACAGCCAGCCGAGATCCAGGCGCCCCCGCGGCCGGTACACGGCGCGGCGTCGGATGGGGACACCGGCGGAATGTGTGTGCACGGCCATCAGTTTTGTCGCGCGGCCCCGGCCCAATGGACCTTGCTTGCTTGCATCTCACGCTGCGGGCGCCCACGGCTGATGATGATGCCAGGGTGTACTACGTACTGTGCCATGCCAACAAGGCAGCCAGCCATGTTCTCATCGACACATCCCTAATTCCCTACCTACTGTGCCATGCCAACAAAGCTGCTGTCTGTGGCAAGGGAGTGCAACACCGGTGAGCTTATTCTAGTACCAGGGTCTCAATTTCACAAGAATCGTGCACAAATTTAACAGGAATTAGTTTTAAATTAAACACGTGTAAGCACAAAAATTTGACCGCGTACCAAGCAAAACCTTTTTTTTTTACAAACAATCAAAACCTTAAACACTTCTCCTCTTGGTTTTTAATTCGGTACATTCATTTTGCTCAAACAAATCTCTCCTTTGTTAAACCTCTTGCAAATTAAAGAACACAAATCTAAACCTGTGGACCACAAACACTTCTTTCTCCTCTTGTATCGACCCAGTCGCTCACTAATTGATCTCACTGATTGGTATTTACGGTGCCTTTTCTTTTTAATTTCAGCTTTATCCATAGAATAGTAGTATAGGCACTACTTTCTTTTTGATTCTGTGAAGTGTCCTTCCCCTACAGCTAATAGAGTAAAATCAGGCTAACCTAATTATCGTTAAAAAGAGGATCTGACGTCAGTGCTGTCCTCACCGGGTTGTAAGATGGTTCACGTCAGGCATGTTGGCATAATAACAAAACCAGTTACATGCTTAAATGTATTTACTGTATGTCGCTAGCTTATTTAGTTTAGAATTTTAAAACAGAGGCTAAAATAAAGGAAATTTGCCAATGTTTTTTTTTTTTTTCCTGATGGAATGAAAATTTCCCACTTGCCAGTGGTGGATGGGCCTGTAACGGCAACGGGTAGTGACGCCGTGGGCCGTGGTTCTGGGCCTGACAGGTTCCAAGCAGAAGGAATACAGCCTACAGGCATACAGCTGATTTCTCAAAAATTAAAGAAAAAGAAGGAATACAGCTGTGAGTTGTGAGGCCTGTCTTAATTCGAGTTCAAAGATCTCATTTCATTTTTTTTTTTTTTTGAGAATACAAAATACTAGTAGTTTGGTAGCGCGGTTTAATTCATTTCTGATATGGAGTTCTCGCACTGAACACTGATATGGAAACCCACAGCACACCAGCTTATGCTTAGAACGCATATCTGTGTACCCACTAGAAGTTTTTTTTTTTTTTTTTTTTTTTTTTTTTTTTTAAAAGCCCATTAGAAGTTGGTTTGTTGGAACATCTTACTTTGAGTTAAGGATGAAGAATAAATATGAAAGCTGAGAAAACGTTAGATCATGGACATGTTTTGGCCTTGTTCTTTTGAAACGGACGTAGTAATATATTCCATCATTTCTTTTTTTTTTTAAAAAACTGGTGTTCCCGTTTCTCAAGAAGTCAAACATACTCAAATTTGACTAAATACATATAAAAATATTGGTGTATAATATTTATGGTTTTAAAATTAGATAGATTGTTGAATGTTTCTTAATAAACTTATTTGGAGATACAATTCTTGCTAATGTTTTTGTTAAACCTAGTTAAACTTAAGAAAGTTTGACTAGCATGAGTACCATAAAGACACTTAGAAAAGAACAGAGGGAGTACATCTGAGGTATGTGTTTGGTTTTAGCCACAATTCTAATATTTTGCTATGTTCGCTTTTAGCCACAATTTCGTTGGTTCCTGTTTTAGCTTGTTTTAGCTTATTCTCCTTCAAAGAATCCTATTAAATCAACTGAAATCAGCCAGAAATCAGAGCCTAGCATTGGTTACTATCGGATTTTGCAAATTATATATGTTATGTAAAATTCGTAAGCAAATTATATATGTTATGTAAAATTCGTAATATGTTTTATAGGTTGACTGAAGACTATAATATTGATTTTGATTAATTTATTTCACTGTTTATATATTTAAGTGAAATTCTTGGTATTGTTTGAACATTCTAACTTTAGATAATATACTTTATTGTAACTGAATTATTAAAGAAAAATATTTAACAACTATTGTAGTATAATAGAATCGGAGTATCTGAATACTATGAAACTTTACGTAGGATCGTAGAATTTTATAATAAATACTAGATGGGATGAGTATCATTTCAACTTGGTGACTTGGTAATATCGCAGCTAGCATCATAAAATATTAGCCTTTAGTATCAGGATATTATAAAACTAAAGTTACTGGGTACAAACCGTACAATCAGTATCATTTCAACCTGGTAGGTATTGGGATACTAACAAACTTGATCTACAACAGCAGACAAAGAAAATGAACCAAGGGTCTAATTATCGTACACATATTTGTAGTTAGCGCTAAGTCTTTGACATAAAGGCCCACGAAGTGGTTCCATTACGTGCCGTCTGACACCACTGTTGGGTCTCATCGTCATAAAACATCAAAACAATACATTATTATAGTTACAACACATGAGAAAACACAACAGAGCCATGTGGTTTTAATTTAGCTGCTGTCTTCATTCACCACAATCCAACAGCTATGTGTGCAGTTTCAGTATGAACAAAAACAAAGACCGCTAGCTTCAGGGTCATCAAGATCACCCAAGGTCATCGCAACTGTTCACGTTGTTAATTCTTTTGCAATGGTTCGTTTCCTGAACTCAGCCACATACCAACAGCAGTAATATGCACAGATAAATAAAAAAAAGTACAGTACAGTATAGTACATGCAAATTACAGTATCCTGGCAAAGCAACAGGTGGTAAGTAGTAGTAGTAACAACACAAGACATTACACGCTTAGTGTAAGAGGCTACGGAAGGTGTTAAATTTGAATATTCCTACTAGGCCTTTGGGGAGGCTGTGACAGCAGACTTTCGTCCGCTTGAAGTGTTGTTCTTCCGGTTCCATGGAGGGAGCTGCTCAGTAGGAGTCATGAGCTGGGCTGTCCGAGTGCATGTCCATGGACGAATCATTCGAAGCCGTGGGGTTCCCATCACGACTTGCGCCATTTGCAAAGTACCCTGCGTCCCCGCCCTGCTCTAGGTGGTAAGGTTGCAGGCTCCGCCGGATGGGGCTGGATAATGCATTCGAAAAGACCATGGAATTCTTGGACTGTGTCAACCCAGGGTTTCCTGGAGCAAATAGGCTTGGCGATGGTTGCTGGCTGCTTGTGTTGGGGATGTGCACTGTAGGTGCAGCGCTTTGGCTAGGGTATTGTGACCTTGGAGATGCCGATGCATTGTCACCTCCATATTGAATCTCATGCTACACACAAGATGATACATAAGTGTGTAATCATTCTTTGCCTGAATATGTGCAGAAAGAAGAACAATGGTGAAACTGTATGTGAACATGCTATGACTGGAGATGTAAAAAAAAGGCAAAGAAAAATAATGAGGATAGGAACAGGATCAAATTAAAGTCTGCAAGAACACCAAGTTCATCTCATTTGTCAAAAAAATCATTGTTCTTAAGGCAACAAAGTCAGGAGCACTTAGCACATAGCTAAACATGATCTAAAAAATGGCAATATATCCAAGTTTTTACCCAAGTTTCCATTTTCAAATTGGATAGAACCATATATAAAAAATGATTGCAAACTTACCTGGATATGGGAGGCTATATCAGCAACTGTGAGCCTCAAGCCATTTTCATGCTGCCTCAGGATCCATTCATAAAAGCTTTTCCTGAATCGACCAAAGAAAATGAAGTTTCAGCTACTATGCCAGTATGGATAAACAACATTGTCTGCCTACAATCACTGCTTTTCATGAAAAGGATGCATGGTTGAGAAAACATTATTTCCAACTTACAAACACCAAAGCAAAATAATCAAATGCGAAGTCTGTGGGGTAGGGGCAACTTAATGGTTAGTATTGAGTTTGACATTAATTCCAGGACGTCAAATATAATCCCTTGGATATTATGCCAAAAAGAAAATTTAAAATACCATACATCATCCCCAAAATGGAACATCAAAGAGTATACGAAAGTGCTAGTGTGTAAATCTCACACCTGTTAACTGGTTTTCAAACAGCGTGACATGATAATTATTTAAAAAATTAAAGCCCATAGAGATGATATAGACCACAGAAGATGGATAAATACTAACAATGAACAGAGATCAGTATGGTCATTAAATTAGGGGAAAAGGGAATTTGGAATTAAAAAAATCAGGCAAGAGCATGATTCAGTTACCAAATTTGACATTCACATATAGTTTTGCCAAAAAAGTTAAAATATGCTACCAGAGACACCTGTTGTAAAAGTGTGAAATCAAGTATCCACTCATAAAAATAACTGCACTGTTTTTTCTACCTATTTAATTTTATATAATCACAATTAGTAGACAACCTGAGCATGTACCTCGAGAACGTGTTGAGCTTCAATGCATTGCAATGCACTAGCTGAAAGCCTAGAACTCTCTAAAGCCATGTCTAATGCTATTATGTGGCAGGCGCTTAGTGGAATGTTGTGTGTGTTTTGTTGGAACTCAGCTTTAGTGCTCACGGATGCATGACGCTCGACCAGGCAGCAGACATTGGGGTAGGAGTAGGATGAGTAGCATTCCAAAGATAGCTAGTCCATCTGTTTCTTGCAAGGGGCAGATGAGCGTATAAATAGGTTGCTGACGCTTTGAAACTAATTAAGCATATTATATAATAAACTCTCATTAGATTAGGACTCTTGTGAACATGATAGATGGTGTAGCATTCTTTAGGCATCTATTTAAGCAACTGTGCACTGTACATGCCCTATTTTTTGTGTTTCTTTTTATACTTGTTTCATATGGGTTTCATCTCTAGCCTACCCCAACTAGCTTGGGACAAAAGGCTTTGTTGTTGTTGTTGCACCGCATACATGCCCAGTGGTGGAGCATGAGCTAAAATTTGAGTGGCTGGGTTGGGCCTCAAAGGCACAAGAGCAGAGTCAATGTACAAGATCCTGTGGTACTTATCAATTATCATGGCGCCAGGAGGGCGCAATATAGGGCAAGCATGGTGGTGCTGGTGATAGCAGATGGTGCCAATGGCCCAATGCCATGCATGGTACATCAAGGGGAAAAAATATAGCACTAGCCAGTAAATCATTTGAAATTAGTAGAATAAGCATACAAACCCAGGTCCTCAAGCAAATATATGACAGCCATGTATCAGGATATACACCTTGCTAGCATTCACTACCAGCTGGCAATCAGGAGCTGGAGCCTGAGTTTCGGCTCTGCCCCTGTACATGCCCTAAGTGATTATGCACAAAAAGATGTGGTGCCAAGAACCACATGAGGAAATGCATGCTAAGTTGTCAACTAGATGCCACTACTGACTATCCCAATGCGTTCACTAGTTTCTGGTTGTACGAGGGTATACAGGACGATGAGATAAGAAGAGGAGATTTAGTCTAACAAATATGCATACACGTTTAGCTACCATACTGTACTACTAAAGCTAACTTGTTGTGTCTGGAAAAATAAATGCTAACTTCTTACCTAACACTAAAACAATGTGGACCATTAAACAATACCTATCATAGAAATGAAGTACTGCAATCTCTGACCAAAACCACAATAAAAGATACTAACAAGTTGTAGTGCCAAGAAATCTATACTCAGATTGGAACAGTACAGCAGCAACCTGAATCTGAATGGTGAGACTTCCGTATAGCAGTGCACAAGCAAAGTAAAGTTGAAAAGGATGCATCCTTGGTACTACTCCCGAAGTAACCTGCCCCAAAAGTGAAGTCTCTATAACCCCTCCAGCCTGCTTTCCGATTGCACACCCTCCCTCTGAACCCAACCAAGCCTAATCTGAGCCTTGCAAGTGCCAAAGCACAAAGTGCGACGCCCACAGCCGCTTGCACCGAGAAAGTAAAAGCCAAAGTAACACGGAAGCAGCAGCTAATTAGAGAAGGAGAGGCAATTAGAGATTGTAAAATTCCCAAGCTGGATGACTCCAAATGGCAATACTGTGAACAGTTGTAGTTTCATCAATCAATCAATTTTGTATTAAATTAAATAGGATATCGAGAACAGAGGTCAACACTCAACAGGACGAGCTAGGCATCGAGTAGGAAGAGAGATTAATAATCTCAGCAAATGTTGGCAGTGGACGTGGATCGAAACTAATGGTGTGCAGCCTATCCATCCATCCATCCATCCACGAATTCAGCGAGAACTCGCGTTGGAAGTCAAATATACTTGCTGCTACTGCCATCATATCCTCTGCCATGGCAAGCAACGAACGAATCGAAAATCAGTATCGCGAACTGAGAGATCCGATCTCCGCCCAGCAGGAGGAGGCGTCACGTCAGCGCCGGAATTCCCAACCAATCGAGCCTAAAACACAGCAAGGAATTCACACCACACAGACCAGTGCCCCAAAATCGGCTGGGGCCCGAATCGGCCGCCGCCCGTCAGGACGCAAATCTCTTCCAGTACCACCGGGGAACCGAACACCCCCAATCCGCCGCCCGCCGGAGGGGAAGGGAGGAGGGAGGTGGCGTGGACGTACCATGGCGTGGCGCTCGCCGGCGTGGAAGGAGGCCTTCTGCGCGCCCATGGAGAGCGTGTAGAGCTGCGAGAGCGAGTTGGCGGCGCCCCGGAACGCCCCGTAGAGCGCCCGGTCCGTCTCTCCAGGCGCGCCGCCTCCGCCTTGCGCTTCTTCCCGGCCATCCTCCCCCTCAGGGCTCAGGTCGTCGCGTCCCCGATCCGTCCGGCGCCCGCCTAGTCCGGGCGAGGGAAGGGATCCCTAGGCGGCCAGACGGTCGCCCCGGCGGCGAGCAGGGTGACGTCGACGCGCACGAAGCGGCGGCTTTACGTCTCTCTCTCTCTGCCTGCGCTGCGCTGCGCTGTGTTTTTGTTCGTGGGCCGTGGTTGGGTTGGTTGGTTTCTCTTGTTATCATCTCGTGATCGTCTCGTCGTTCGTTTGCACCAGTGTGGCTGGTGGGCGGGCGCGCGGAGAGGCGGATGCCGACGCTGGGTGGGTGGGGCCCATATGGCGGTGGAAGGGACGGGAGCGTACGGGCACGTGGACGGGGGCGGGGCGCACGTGGGTCTCCAACTCGACGACTGCTTCAC